>PVKA01000293.1:113670-209160 GCA_004027165.1 Ctenomys sociabilis | reverse complement strand
GTGTTTAATTGTTTGCCCTATGTAGTGGGTTCTTTCCTTTCTCATTCATGGAGTTCTGATCATTTGTGGTCCCTTTCTACATCTTTTGTTAGTCTGTGTAGGGTTGGCTTTGTCATCATGAAACTCTTTAGTTCTTCTTTGTCATGGAAGTATTTCACTTCTCCATCAAACTTGAAAGAGAGTTTTGCAGGGTATAGTAGCCTGGGCTGGAATTTGTTTTCATAGAGGACTTGAAGTACTCTGTTCCATGCTCTTCTTGCCTTAATGGTTTGAGAAGAGAAGTCTGCTGTTGGCTTTTTCTTTGAATGTGATCATTTCAGTATATTATTCTTGGGCTGGATTTCTAGGATCTTGACTATTATATGTTTTTGTGTGTTATTAATTCGGTTGAAGTTATTTCGTGTTCTGTATGCTTTAGTTAACTGAAGGTCAGATTGTTTCCTCATATTTGGGAAGTTTTCTGCTATTGTGCCCAATTCTTTTTATCTCATTTGTATTGATTCTTTCTTTCTCATTGATGCCCATTAGTCTCACATTGGTTTTTTTTGCATCTTGCAGGTGATTATTTTTTCCTCCATCCTAGTTGTTTTTGAGATATCTTTTCTTACCTTTTCACTAGCTACACCAATGTCCTCAAGATCTGATGCTCTGTCTTCTGTTTCACTCAGTTTTGTAGGCTTGTGGTTGAGATTTAAGTTTCTCTACATCTGTTTGACTCTGCTTCATGTGACCTAGTTCTTTTCCTGTGTTGCTCATTCAAGGAATTTGTAATTTTTCTAATCACCTCTATTTTTTTTTTAATCAATGTCTTTTTTAGAAGCAGGTATTCATTCTTTTAGTGCAGAGTTTTTTCAGTTCGGGTTTTCTCCATATGTTTCTGCTTTTGATTCTTTATTTCAGGTGTTATTAACTCAGATTTCTTTTTCTTATTTCAGAAAGTAATTCTTATCTGAGTTCCTCTGTATCTTTCTGCTGTTGTTTCTTTACTTCTGATGCTATTAATTCATACATTTCAGCTGAGCTGGTGTCATCTGCACTTGTTCTGGGTGGGCTTGAGGCCTGAGATTGCATTTTGCTCCTTCTCTTTGTCATTTCGTATAGCTCTGACCTCTGACCTTTGGTGTAGAGCTTTGGTGCAGTTATAACTTTAGCACCTACTGAAATTTGGGTACTGTCTATTAAGTTTGAATTTATCCAGTTATACCTGGCTTGGGTCTAGCTCTTGTGTTTAGCTCCTTCTTGCTGAAGCCCTTGGAAGTGACCCTGTTGTTCCCCTTTGGCACAGCAGTGACCCTGTGGTACTCCTCTGTTGTGACCCTGGCCCAGTGGGCACAGGGTAGTGTAGAAGCTCTCCCACACACTAGCTGGACCTGAGCTTGGGCTGGTCTGGGAAGTCCTGAGAGTCTGGCAGAAGTTCTTACTCATTTGGTGAGCTTGGGAGATGGGCCCTGCGGGGTGTGAGGGGTCCTAAGTGCATGGCTGAGTGTCTCACTCACGAGGCATGCCTTGATTTTGGTTTGCACAGGTCCTGTGGATGCAGGGAACCTGGAATCTCTTCCATATACTTGCAGGTCCTGGACTTGGCCTGAATCTGGGGGTCCCGAGAGTTATTGCAGAAGTTCTCACTCACTCGGTGGACTTAGGGGCACGGGCTCCAGAGGGGTGGAGGGGTCCATAGGGTGCTGCATAGGGTCTCACTCAAGCAGTGTGCCTTGGTTTTGGTCTGGAGAGGTTCCATGGGCAGCTTTTTAACTTTAAACACCTCCTTTTTCACAAATAGGTTTTTGTGTATGTAGATAATATTTAATGATATATTTATAATTGAATTAGAACTAGGATGTTTTAAAACACTATTGCAAAATAAGAGTATATCTGTCTTTTTGTATAAATTTAAGGATAATTTTGGATGTTAGAAGAACAATTTGTTAGGTTATCAGTGAGGTAAATGCAGTTACAGTAGATATAACCACTGTGAAAATACTGTTAGCCCCCAAATGTACTTAGAAATACTTTATTATCTCGGAAATTCTAGAAAAGATAAGAACTTATGAGCATGCATTTAGCTCTTTTGTAAAACTGTGTTTTCTCCAAAGGGGTGTGGTCTGGTGTCCTGCCGCCTGACAGCATTTTGGAAACAGGTGGCCACAGTTGTGTTTGGCCTGCTTAGTTTGCTAACACCCACATTACTATCTGGAAGGCCTGGAATGAAAAGAGTAGAGAAAGTTTCCATGTTGTTAAAAGGTTTTGGTCTTGGATACCCACTGACAGCATGTGAAGCTTGCAGAGCCTCTGCAGAAGTTGATAGTTGATGCTGAGTGGGATTTTAGTCATTTTTTTTTTTTTTAATGAGTTGGAAATTTAACATTTTTTCATTTGTTTGCTTTTTGTTTTGTTTTTTTTGAGAATGTGTCTTATTGTATACTCCGTATAGGCCTTGAACTTGCTATGTAGCTTAGGCTAACTTTACTTATTTATTTTTTGTGGTACCGGAGATTGAACTCAGGATCCTGTGCTTGCCACTCAAGCACTTATTCTACTGAGCTATTTCCCCAGCCCCTAGGTAGCTTTTAACTTGTGATTTTGCCTGTGCAGGGATTATAAATGTGGACCACATCTGACTTCATTTCTTTAGTTGTAAGTGGCTATTAGATTTCTTTTCATTTTATTCTATGGAGTGCTAACATTTTGTCCAATTGTCAGTATTTAGGGCACTGTCCATATCTTATTTTGCTATTTGTAGCCTGGTCTGCATGCATCTTATTTTCTATTTTAATTTTTATTAGTAGGTGTTTATAGTATGTAAAGATAATACCCATCGTGGGGAGCTGATACATGTACATGATGCACCTTAATTTATTTTTTTATCCCAGTCTGTCTGCAGATGCTTATGACACTGAGCAAATTCTCCGGTCCTCAATGCTCTTTCTTCCCTTCCCCCATCTCTCTCTCTCTCTCTCTCTCTCTCTCTCTCTCTCTCTCTCTCTCTCTCTCTCTCTCTCTCTCTCTCTCCCTCCCTCTTTTGTGGAACCAAGGATTGAACTCAGGCCCTTGCATTTACCAGGGAAGTCCTTATTCCGCAGAGCCATCTCCCCTTCTTCCCCCATCTCTTGGTCCCTTTCCCTTTTGCAAAAGATCCTAATTTATCAAGGCTGTTTAAGTTGTACATGATAAAGTCTTAGGTCTTCTTAATGAGTTTTGTAATTTATAGCATTATTTTGCCCATTTCTTAGTAGGAAAAACTTATTTTTTAGTTTTATTTGAAAGAAAAATTTTTCTAACATTTTCCCCCAGGTTACTGTTGATAGAGAATGAAACCATTGCCTTGTATTTTTTAACTGAAAACATGATGAATGCTATTGTTATTTCTAACAATTTTGTTGTTGGTTGTTTTGACATTTAAAATATAAAATAATTCATCTACGAATAATAATTTTGCAATCTCTCATTTATCACTTTTTTCATTTGCTGTCCCTTTAAGAACTTCTTCTTCTTTTTTTGGAATTGGGGATTGCACTTTTTTTTATTTTTAAATTTTTCCATAATTTTATTGAAGAACAAATAGCGATGAGACCGTTTCAAATCGAATTAATAGGACAGATTCAATAATTAATACATTGCATATTGTTTTTGTAGTGGTTATTTGTTGTACAAAGTGCAGATATGATATTCTATTTACAAACCCTATAAGAGCAGATCCCTGTATTCATTGAATTAAGAGAATGTAGCTGTATACCTATCTTTTTTTCTTTTTCAAAGTTGATTTATAGGACAGTTTCAATAATTAATACTTTTTATGTTATCTTCTTAGTGGTTATCCATACATAGTACAAGAAGCAGACAGGACATCCTGCCAAACACTATTAGTGGAAATCTTTCTTCTCATAGAATTAATGTGAAAGTAGCTGCATATTTATCCTAACTATTCTGTATATACAAATATAGAACGGTTCTTGCTTTGTATCCCCTTTTTTGTTTAGTCCTATCAGAGATGGGTATTCTATTGTCATTCAATTATTACAGGTGCTTGAATTCAGCAAAACAATCCAAAACAGTCCAGCAGTCCACAATCGTAGTGGGTTATCCACAGAAATTGTTGATTAGAGCCTTTTACAGCTCAACATATTAATATGGCTTTACTTCATATACCTCATTTTTATACTGTTCTGCTGGATGGTTAAGACCTAGATAAAGCAAGACCTATATAATAAGAAATATAACTTTTGTATCTGACAAAGTCAGTCAAGTCCCCTGAGGGATTTATCCTGTAACCATTTACTGCTGTTTGCAGATCCTTTGTCAGTGTCAGCCATGTGGATGAGTCATAGCCATTACTTGACCAATTTGCTCTCTATGAAAGCCTGTGAGAGTTTTCTCTCCATGTGACTCTCCTTAGGCACATACTACATCGATCACATTCTTCTGTGGCTTCACAATCTCCTTGATCAGATATTTGGGGCACAACTGAGTTCTATGATGTTACAGTACAGGTTCTCCTATATCCTGAGTCTTTACTGACCTTGAAAGGCTAGAGCCAAAATGTTGGCTGATTTTGCAGCCCTTCCATTTCTCCAATTTTTGATGTGCAAACTTAGGTTGTTAACCATCCAGAAGAGAAGCTGATTATTACCCTGCAACATATGTACTTTGGTTTACACTAATTATCTGTCTAAACATCAAACATCTTAGGCATAACATGGAACAGATATTTTCATGAATTATTGATGTATTGAACTTTAAGTCCTTACAGAATATGAGGGAAAAAAATTTAAAAAATAGTAATATACACATATTATTACACAGAAATTTAGAAATCTAACCATGTATAGCCGTGTAGCAGAGCAGTCCTGTAGCATTTTTTCTTTTGTCTTTTGTTTTTCATTTATTACCTATAAAAAAAAAAGAAAAAAAAAAACTTTTATTTGTGAGACAGTATGGAAATAATTGGTATGTCATGACAGGAAGTATGTATTTAGCAGAACAGAATGGCAGGCATTCCAAGCGTGACCCTTCTATTACACATTGCTGTCTTCACTGAAGTTGCTTGGTTCACAGGTATCAGCATGTATAGGTAGTCAGGTTGAAAATCCTACCATTTAACTGCTACTTTCAAAAACCTGCTGATGTTTCTCAGGATCATTGTCTTGCCCATCTTGTGTGTATAAATTTATGGCTTGTCCCTGTCCTGTTTCCCAGCTTTTCTCTTACCCTGTCCTTGTTGCCCAATCCTCAAGTTCTTGCTTTCCTTTTAGTTGCGTTATACCTTTCTATTTGTATTTCTTCTGAGTTCTTATACTAGCAAGACTATATGATATTTGCACAGGTGGGTCTGGTTTATTTCACTTATGCATATATCTTCAAGTGGCATCCACTTAAATATAAATGCTTCAAGTTTATCATTCTTTACAGCTGAGTAATACTCCATTGTATAAAAATACCACATCTTTTTCAACCATTCCTCATGTGAGGGGAATCTTGGTTGCTTCCAAGATTTGGCTATCACAAATTGTGCTGCTATAAACATAGGTACACATATATCACTGTGATATGACATTTTCAGTTCCTCGGGGAAAATTCCCAGTAGGGGGATAGCCAGCTTGAATGGGATTTCCAGTCTTAGTTTTGTGAGGAGTCTCCACACTGATGTCCATAGTCGTTGCACCAGTCTACGTTGCCACCAGCTATGGAGAAGGGTTCCTTTTTCCCCACATCTTCTCCTGCATTTGTTGTTGGTTGATTTCTGTATGATAGCCATTCTTTCCGGAGTGAGATGGTATCTCAGTGCTGTTTTAACTTGCATTTCATGGATGGCTAGCAATGAGGAGCATTTTTTTTTTTTAATATTTATTTGCTTCTTTAATTTCATCCTCTGAGAAGTGTTTATTCATCTGAGATGCCCATTTCTGGATTGGATTTTTACATTTGAGGGCCTTAAAGTATTTTAGTTCTTTATAAATTCTAGAGAGCAGACCTTTGTCTGAATGTTTATTAGTTAAGAGTTTTTTTAAATTTGTGGGTTGTCATTTCACTTTGTTGATAATTTCTTTCAATATGCAAAAGCTTCTCAATAAGAGTTGGTTCCAGTTTTTTGTTTTTTCTTCAGGTGTTTCCCATGCGAGTCCATGTTTGTTCATGAACTCTTTGTCTACTCCTATGTCTTCAAGATTTACTCCTGAAGCCCTTGCACTTGCCAGGCAAGCACTTATCCTACTGAGCCATCTCCCTGGCCCCAAGAACTGTTATCTAATAGTGGCCAGTGCCTAGCTGGGGCCTTTCACAGGATCGCTCCCAGTACTGCATCCTCAAGCACAGTGCTTTGCTGTGCATCTTCTCTTTTATTAAAAGTTTCTGTTGCAAATGGATATAGAATGTTTTTCAAATGCCTTTTGAGACTCTTCTAGGTTGCTTTTTCCTCCTGTTTGACTTCATAGCATGACATAAAATCCTGAATATTTCTTGTGTTCCTCATGTGACCATGGCTCTCATTTGTCATGATATGTGACATGATTGTAACTCAGTTACATTTACCACTAATTTATTTATGATCTTTGGATTTGTACTAAAAAGTGAGATTAGTCTATAGTTTCTTTTTACAATGCTGTCTTCATTGTATTTTGGCATTAGATTCTGTTAACTTTAGAGACAGAATTAGGAAGCCTTTCTTTTTCTTTTTTCTTTTCTTCATTGGAATGGAAGATGTTAGAACAGCATTGAGAGTGATCCAGTATGCCCAGTGATTGAAACATTAAAGAAATCATATGCAAAGCATGAGATAGAATTTATTTTAGTTGGTAGCTTTTTTTAAAAAAAAAAAACACCTTTTTATTTATTTGGTACAGGGTCTCACTACGCGCTCAGACTTGTAGTGATCATCCTGTCTCAGCTTCCCCAGCACTGGGGTAACAGATGTGCATCAGCACCCCTGGTGGCTGGCAGGGCGTGTTTGGAGTGGGCCGGCTGGCAAGGCATGTGGTACTGGGGATCAGACCCGGGTCCTTGCACTTGCTAGGCAGGTGTGTAGACCACCAAATTATCTCCCTAGCCCATTTTCTGGACTTCTAATGACTATCAATTTCTATATTTTCTTTCTTCTCTTATATTAATTTTGATAATCTCTACTCCCCAGATGATCATGCATTTAAAGCACATATTTAAATGTATGCTTTCCTCTAAACCTGTGATCATACAGTTTTGATTTCCTCTTCATTTTTTTCTAGTAGCTAGTGACTTTCCTACTATTTTTACTTCTTGTAATTTCTACTTTTGTCTTTTATTACTGAAAACTTTCTTTCTGACAGAGTAAGTCTGATGTCACCTGTACTTGCAGATACAGATTAGAGTTCACAAGAAACTTTTGAGCTGGAATTGTAGTTTTGGGAGTCCTTGAATAATTTCTGTGTCCTAAGAAGCCCTGTGTCCTAAAGAGTTCCTACAGGACTCTGAGGGGTTATAGACTGCTGTTCTGCTACCACTTCTTTAGAGCAAGAAATCGAAAATTTTCTGTGAGTTTAAAAAACATACTTTTATTGTGGTAAAATTGCATAGTATGAAGGTTGCCATATTAACCCTTTCTGAGCATATAATTTAGGTGGCATTGATTGCATGCCTTGAGTTGTGCAACCATTACTTTAATTAATTTCAACATTTGTCATCATCACCCCAAACAAAAATTTTAAAACAACTAAACAACAACTGGTACTTCATTTCCTTTTCCACCCCATTCCCTACTTACCTACTTCCTGTGTACAGAAATTCACCTATTCTAGATATTTCATATAAGTGAAATTAGACAATGGTTGTTCTATTGTGTCTGGTTTATTTCACTTAGCAGTTTTTTCAAGGTTCAGTTATGTCTTACCAGGCATCAGAATATCATATTTTTCTGTGGCTGAGCAGTTCCAATTCTGTATCGTACATTTTATTTATACATGTTCATAGGTAATTTGAGTTATTCCTATGTTTCAGTTATTGAGTATTTGAATAATGAATCATACAGAGATGAACATTGGTATGCAGGTGTCTAAGTCTCTGTTTTCAATTCTTTTATACCTATATACAAATGAGTGGAATTGCTGCATCATACAAGTGCTATGTTCAGCTTTTTGATGATCGTGAGGGGTTTTAAAAAGGAATTTTATAGAGAATAACTAGTGGAGGCAGTTAAGAGAAAATCAAAGTGCGTTAGAAGAAATCCTGGAATAATAGTTACATCTGTTCTGTATTGAAATAGAATTGAAGGTTTTTTTCAGGATTATCCCTTTCTATTCCCCCCCCCCTTTTTTTTTTTTAATCCTGGAGTCATTCCTGCCTGCTTGTCTGTTTCTCTTCACACAGCAGACCTGGTCCTTGGGCTGTAGGACATTATTCTAACATGACAAGTTCTTCATCTGCTAGAACCTGCTCCATTCCTGCAGTACAGCACATGCACCAAGACATGCCTCACTGCTATGTTGCTAGCATGTTTAGTGTGAAATCCTTAGAATAGAAACTGAAGGAAATAATCTCTCACAAATGCTGTTCATCTTACTGTCTAGAATCGAGACCCACAGGCCTGTCACTTGTCGCTCACTGTGTGCCTGCCCTTCTCCTTAGAGGTGAAGGAGGACCAGAAGGTCCTTGGAGTGGTCATTCCCTAGATCTTGTTGTACACACTCAGCTTCCTCATTGGCTCCCTGGATTGTCCTCTGACCCCCTTTCCTTGGGCTCACTAGCAATGAAAAAGGAAGAACAACTTGCCTGAGTGATGGTGTCCTTTTTTTCCCTGCTGCACTCATGGGACTGCCATCACCAGCAGGCTCTCTCCTACCAAGGTTCCCCAGGTCTCCTTCCTGGCCCTTCCGCGGCCCAGCCAGTGCACTCTTGGCCCAGGTGTGAACTCAAGGCTCATCCTGCTTATTGGTCCACTGCCACAGGAGCAATTAGGTTCCAGCCGCAGGTGGGGCCTGCAGGGTATGTGCTCTTCTTGACCTGTGCTGCTTGGCCCCTGGTGGCTCTTAGTTGGGCACTTGATAATATTACAAAGACTTTGTTATGCTGGGTGAAAGTGGCAGACTTGTTCTCAGTAAATTCACAGGGTGAATTCCAATCTTGTTTGATGCTAATGCTGCTGCTAGCCCAGCAGATAACCTGGCTTTTTCTTGCTGATCTGAAGTGCTAATTAACAGATTCATCTTTTTCATTTTTAAAAAGCATAGAAAATTATAGGTGCAGTTGTTACTAAAATACTTTGGAGTGTGAGCTTCTAGGTAGAAATGAATTTTTAAAAATCTGTTTTAAAAATTTATTGTGCTTAAAAGATTAGAAACCACTGATCTAGCTCAATCCTTTTGTTTTACAGGTGAGGAAACTGAGGCTCAGAGAAGTTTCATGGCTTGTCCAGTGCCACACAGGAAGGTAGTGAGTTTATATAAGAAAAATACCTATACCCACAGTAATAGTAATTTCTTGGAGGTTATATTGTTTTAAGAGCAAGTCAGTCTGTTCCTGTAAAGCCATCCTACACATTGGTTATTGCCCTTCCAGTGTCTGTTTCCCTTTTTCTTCTTCTGTTCACCCAGCTTTTCAGTTGGGCATTGATCTGCTCCTTCCCCAGATCACTTGCACATCATATGCAGCTGACCCTCTTGTCAGGCAGCCTTGGTGCCTGACCCAAGCTGTGGTGTCCGCAGTGGCCTGTACCACAAGGGGAGTGTTTTTCTTTGCACTGCCCGGGAGGGTAGCATCAACCACATGGGGCTGTTGCACACTTGAAATTGGACTTGAATGACTGAGGAACTGAATTTTCACTGTAGCTCATTTTATTTTAAGCCATTCTTTGTGGTTAGTGACTTCTGTATTGGATACCGCAGCTTTCTGCCATTGGCCCTTCCCACTTTCTCACGACCCAAACAGTCCAGTCAGGTCAAGGCCTACTTGAAACTCTGGGATATGTATGATTTCCTCATGGATATGAACAAGGAAACTATTAGCAGCTTTCCACAACTTGCTGGGTATTGTGGGTAGAAGAGTGGGCATCAAAAAACCTGG
This sequence comes from Ctenomys sociabilis, assembly GCA_004027165.1. Lineage (NCBI taxonomy): Eukaryota > Metazoa > Chordata > Mammalia > Rodentia > Ctenomyidae > Ctenomys > Ctenomys sociabilis. The sequence goes on along the minus strand of PVKA01000293.1, from coordinate 199,137 downwards.
GCCCCATTCCAGGCCTCTGCCTCTGGACTTCAGTAACATGAGCCAGTGAGTTACCTATGTTAGGCAAGCCAGGGGCATTGTTTTTCTGTCACTTCAGCCATGAGTAACCAAACAGATAAAAAGGTTCTGGTGGGCTTGGTGCTTTATCTGAGATTTTTGAGCCTCGATGAGCATTCCTACGGGCAAATCTTGCAGTCCAGGGAGAGCACTGGGCAGTGAAGGGAAGTAAATCTGGCTCCAGCTCATGAGTAGGTCATAGTTCTGGTTCCAGGATTTTCATGTGTAAGTGGGCCTTGCACTGTTTTATACACTTAAAACAGGAGCTCAAGTGGCATGTGCATGACAGGCTTTGCTTCTTGTTAGGGAAAGAAAGATTAATGCAAGATGAAATGTAGGTGCTTGTCCTTGACATGTCCTCAATCCTTCAGAGAAGGGACAATGGCAATGCCCCAGCCTACTCTAGATCCTCTAAATGTGAATTGCCCCTGCTGAAATGGTAAATGCAGTATGACTGTGCCACCAGGAACCAGGCTTAACTGTGAGTGGGCTTCTGGCTGCCAGCGCATCACAGAACAGTGACCCAGCAAATGTTTTCTCCAGGATTGCAGCAATGCATGGAGTCAGGGAACCAAGTTAGCAGGAAACAGGGGATGCTGTTAACCAGACAGTGTCCTGGAGAGAACAGATTGCAGAGGGAGGGATATTGAGAGAGAAAGTCAACAGGCAAAGGTAGGGAAGAGGGAGGAAGAAAAAGGAAATGATATATGTCCTAGGGCTTGAGGGGGAGTAGGGCTGTGAGGGAGGAGCATGAAGAATTTTCCCAGTTTGAGCAGCCACAGAAGTGGGGATATGGGACTGTGGGCCTGTAGGTGCGGAGAGTCTGGAGCGGAGTTGGTGGAGCCTCCTGGGCCTGTGAGGAGGTCTTGGTCATGCAGAGGAGCCCTAGGTGGTTCTAGAAGAGGGACTGGGCAAATGTACCAGAAAAGAAAGAAGAGGGGCGATTGCCAAAAAAAGGAGAGGAATGGGGCAGGGGATGTAGACTAAGAACTTGTGATACCTGAGAACAGTGATGGTGCAGTGCAGCATTGGAGGAGTAGGGCCCTCAGAGCTGGGATGGATGGAGTTCAGTAGCAGAGCAGATATGAAGTATGGCAGTGGAAAATTCAAGAATGAAGGGAACATAGGGTACAACTGCATTGGTACTCACATTAGTTAAGTTAAAAAAAAAAACTAACTAAAGATGAGAAGGGCTGGATTCAGGTTCCTATCAGATGTTAGGCTTGAGTTTCATAGGAAACATTCTGGTTGTGACACCAGTAGGTTATTGAAGGTAGAAGCATAGGCCCAGAAGAGGGATGGTAAGAGTTACGCAGCTGAACTTTATTAACTGAACCCATGGGAAATCAGTGAGATTCTCAAGGTAGTGGAGTAAAGCTGGAATTGCCTGATGTGATCACTACCCTGGAAAGCAGTAGCTAGGAAAAGCTTGGGACCAGGGGTAGGCATTGAGAACCAACTACAACAGAGAGGTTGAGAGCCTTGTGCAAGTCCTAAAAGACAAGTAGTTGGAAGTGAAAAGCAGTGATTAGTGTTTGTAGGAAACAAAAGTCTCTCCTGTAGTGGATATCTGTTGATTGAAGACTCTTCCGTTTAAAAAGATTAATTCTCGTAATTCTTTAAAATCAGCCTTGGGCTGGCAAGATAGCTCAGCGGTCTAGAGTGCCTCTCAGGGACCGCGGTTCGAGCCCCAGCACCACATGCCATGCCAGCCCCTCCCTGCAGGGCCGGCTGAGCTCACCCCCCACCCCCGCAAACAAAGAATCCTTGATGTGTAGCGAGACACTGTAATAAATAAAGGAATTAAAAAAAAAAAAATCAGCCTTTATCCAGGGAAGACACCCTTCCCTTTTTTGTACTCAGCTGTTATTTTGTAACAAGGGGATGCTCTTGAGTATTTGAGGACTTATTGTATATACTGTGTTCAGAAAGATGGGGTCAACTCTACAAAGGCACACTCATTTCTCTCTTCCTGCTAGTGGAGACTGTTTGTGAAGTGAGAATCCAGGCCTCCTGGCCACACTGTGAGGGAAGCAGCTCTTCTTTTCTCCTTCTGGTCAGCATCATCCAGGCCTACTCAGTTGAATCATGAAGCCTTTTATGTAACTTAGTACTTAACCCCCTTCCCTAAGGTTTTGTGTATTTTCTCCTCCATTAGATACCCTTTTATTACCACTGTGCAGAATTACATGTGCCTGCAGATTCATCTTGTTGGCACTGATTCCTCTTTAGATCACTTGAAATAATTCCTGTCTCCTTTGAGAACTACCAGGAAGGTGCTTGGAGTCATGTAGCAACATGCCAAGAGGAATCTCTGCCTAATAGACTTGGAAAGATGATGGTTATAACTTGCTGAGATTTTCAAAAAATTGTTCAAGATTCCATGTCAACCTGTTGGATAAAAATTGGGCCTATGGCTGGGGATAGGGAACTGAGAACTGCTACCCTGAGGTGACAGGAGGCTTGTTTTTTTTTTTAACATTTTACAGTAGAAAACTGTTTGTGGATTTCAGATAATGCTTCAAACCAGAAACCAGAACCACCTCACTAAAAAAGTGAACATGTCACTCTTGTTCCTTTAAGTGGAACTGGTCTTTCCCTTTGCACGCCCTTTCTGTAGTGCCCTGAACGCCAGCTAAGCCCCACAGTAAATTCATGCTCTCTGCTGCTCTGTTAACAGCCCTCACATGGGCAGTCCATCCTCAGATTCATCTGCTTCGGCCAGAAGCAGTGATCAGAACGGAACTTGGTAGGCCCAGCTCGGTGCTGTTGGCCCTCCTCCTCCAGGCCCCTTTGGCACCGTCTTCTGTGGCTCAGGCTGTTCCACTCTGGCCTCTGCAGTCCGCCCGGCCACACTGTACCTTAGCTGAGGCACAGATGCTCCCGGGGCACCCTGATGTGGTGGGGCCGGGACCCAGACTTGCCTGGCTGGCCTTGATTACTCCTTCTTGGGGGAGAGAGTTCCAGCAAAATGTGGCAGCATTCTTAGCAGGAAAAAAGTACCAAACTTGTGCTTTTGCCAGTCATTCTTACCTCTTACTGCTTTGCTTTCCTTATTTGTAAAAAAATCTTCGTAATAAATAACTGCCTTGATTATTTCATGCTATTGCATAAATCAAATGAGGTAATGGAAGGCAAAGTGCCTTAGAAAGAATAAAGCCTACTGCTCCCTCGTGGGCATTTTCCAACCATCTTTTGAAACTTGTTGCTCCCCAATAGGAGCCACCTGCAGAGGTACTCAGAGGGCCTGGTGTGTATGACGAGTTTGAATGGTGCTCTGGCTACTGCTGCCCGCCGGGGCCTCCTGTCTGCCTACCCAGCCTTTCCTGTGGGATTTGCCACTCGGACCCCAGGGCAGTGCTGGATTTCACGTTGTTCCTTAGCACTCCTTGCCATCTCTGCCTGTACTTGCTATTTTTGTGCTATGAATGCTTACCAATTCCTGGGTACCTCCTCTTCTTTGAGTGCTACCTCTCACTTTAGACATGCATTCGTTTCCTTTCGCTGGGTAACAAACTGCTGGAGTCTTAATGGCTTGAAACAACATATTTGTTATCTCACTTTCCATGAATCGTTATTCAGGGCCTGGCCCATATTTGTCCTCTGAAGCTTCTTCACAGGCTCCAGGCTTCATCATCAGAAGGCTCGACAGGGGAGATGTCTCTCTAAGCTCCTGGTTGTTGGCTGGCAGGTCCCATGCGGACTTTGCACTGAGGACCTTAGCTTTTTGCTGGCTCATGGCCAGCGGCTGCCCTTGGCTATTTGTACACTGGCCTGTCTGCACAGCAGCCAGCTGCATGAGATCAAGAGAGTCAGCTGTCAAGACAGAAGTTACAGAGTAGGAGTGGAGCTCATTGGTAGAGCTCTTCCACAGTGTGCATAAGGTCCTGGCTTCTAGCCTCAATGCCACCAAGACAAAACGAAACAGAAATGTAGAAAAGATGGAAGGTACAGTCCTGTGTACCCCAACTATAGAAGTGACATCCCATTACCTTTGCTGTTCTGTTGGTTAGAAGCGAGTCACAGGTTCTGCCAACACACAAAGGATGAGTGGTCCATGAGGGTTGAAGACCAGGAAGCTGGGGCAGTTGGGGGTCATGTAGAGTCTGCTGTTCCCTTTATAACCCTCATTTCTTCCAACAGAGTATGTGATCATTCCCTCTTATGACTTTATAGCTACGTTTTTTCTAGTTAACATTTCATGGCTAGATTTTTTTGTTTTGTTTTGTTTACTGTTTTTTGAGACAGGGTTTTGCTGTGTCATACAGGTTGGCCTTGAATGCACTATGTAGCCCAGGCTGGCCTTGAATTTGTGGTGATCCTCCTGCCTCAGCCTCCCCAGTGCTGGGATTACAGGTATGTGCCACTGTGCCTGGATTGTATTTTTTTTATTTTCCTCATTAATATTTTCGTTCATTTCTGTTTTTAACTATATTGTAAGACCCTCCTTTCTTGCCTTGACATGGAAGAAGGGTCATGCCAGTCTCTTCTGTGTTACACCTAGGTCCTGTTTCTCTGTAGCACCATACAGCATCCATTAGAAAACCTTGAAATTTGCCATTGTGGCAGCAAAAACAATAATGGATCTGCATCTATATAACCTCTCTGGAACTGTCCACAGTAGCCTGATTTGCATTCAGAGCTGGAGCTTGTTACCTTATTAAGGAGCAACTTTCCATCAAAGATAGAAACAATAGTAGCTATAAGTGTTAGTGATTTTTGCCAAGTATCTTGTTCTTTTTCTGGGGAGCTTGATAGATCTCAGAAATGATGCTGTGGATATAAACTAGTTTATTCCTCTTTAAACTATCTGACTTCCTTTCCTTTGCAAGGATCACTTTGTATCCTGCTATTTCCAGTTCACAACAAATGAATTAGAAAAGAGGACTTGCCCTTGGGGAGGCAGCATTTTAATTCTTTCCCCTTTGCCCAAGCGATGGGCTGGATCTCATTATTGCTGAAGGAGATGCTCATGAGGATGCATGTGCAGTGTGTGATCAGAGGCTGAGGTATCAGCACTCTGATATCTATTCAATGGCTGGGAGCTTGCAGGCTGGAAATTCAGCATGCTTCCTATTGCTCAGCTTCCTGTGCTTGGAGACCAGTGTCTGCCCAGCTCTCTGAGATGGCTTATTGCCTTTCCCATCCTTTGCGGTTCCTCAGAAGGCAGTAAACAAACACCAAGCTGGTTTCAGTAAACATCACATTTCTGGTGTTGAAATGCTCGGATTACAGTAAGATGTGAAGGCTCATCCCCTTAAGAAAATCTCAGCTCCAAGTCAATTTAAACATAGAGGGCTCTTTGCTCTGTTGAGAAAGATGTAGAACTAGTGAGTTACAGCCAGTTGTAGATGGAAGCACATGACTGTGTGTGCCTGCTTTTGGGGTCTTCTGGGAGCCATGAGACTAAAAGGCAATTAAAGCTTTAGTAGAGAGAAATTTAAAAGTTGTTTCTCCTGGGCAAGAGGAGGATTTGGAGCAGAGAGTTCTCAGAGAACAGTGAGAGCATGTTAAATTAGCCCATTTAGCAGCTGCGGATGGGAATGGGCACAGAGCCCCAGCTGGAGAGCCCATCTTGTGAAGGACTTGGGTTTGAGTCCCAGAGCCCCGCTCCCCACAGCTCAGCCCCAGCTCAGAGCCCTGGGGGCATCTTCAGGGTTGGCCTGAGGAGGAAGATGCACACATTTTGCCATAATGTTAGGACAGTGCAGGGCAACTGGCTAGGGAGGGTATTGTTCTCTCTTATTTCTTGTGTATTAGCTTTCTCTTCACTTGGGTGACCATTTGTTGCTCTGAATGTGTTGAAGCTTCTTTCCACAGTCCTTGCCCATGTGTACACTCTTAGATGAGGCCATCACCTAATTGATGCTCCCAACCTCTATCCCAGATGTAGAGGGGCAGACAGCATCAGTATATCCTTATGTCTCATCCTTCCAAACTCAAAATGTGTCCCAAATAGAGTTGGTGTATTCTCCTTGTACCTGTCATTCAGGCACATCTCTGTAATGTCATGTTTTCTGTTCCATTCTCTTTTTTTATTTTTTAAAGATTAATTTTGTTGAGGAATAACAATGAGACAGTTTCAAAACCGATTAGTAGGACAGTTTTAATAATTAATACTTTGCATATTGTTGTCTTAGTGGTTATTCCTGGTACAAGAGACAAACATGATATCCTGTCCACAAACACTATGAGAATGAATCTCTCTAGTCATTGAATTAAGAGAAAGTAGCTATATATCTATCCTTAACCTTATAACTGAGTTGCCAAGCAAAAGATGTGTGCAACCTTACAAGCCAAATTTTTATGATGAAACTTGTGATTATGGTCATTTTAATATACATTTGATGAGTTCTCTGGACAGTCTATAGGGTGAGAAGTTTTTTTTTTTTTAACCTGTACATGATTTTTTTTTAATAGGACAGTTTCAATAATTAATACATTTTGCATTGTTATCTTCCTGGTGGTCATCCATAATACAAGAAGCAGACAGGATATCCTGTCAAAACACTATTACTACCAATATTTCTTTTCTTAGAATTAAGCAAAAGTAGCTGCATATCTATCCTAACTATTCTGTATATACAAATACAAATTGGTCCTTCCTTTGTAGCCCCTTTTTTTGTTTAGTCCTGTCAGAGATGGGTATTCTGTTGTCATTAAAATATTATAGGTGCTTAAATTCAGCAAAACACTCCAACACAGTCCAGCAGTCCACAGTAGTAGTGGGTTATCCACAGAAGTTGTTGACTAGAGCCTTTTACAGCACAGCATATTAATATGGCTTTACTTTATAACCTCATTTTAATACTGTTCTGCTGGATGGTTAAGACCAAGATAAAGCAAGACCTATATAACAAGAAATGTGACTTTTATATCTGATAAAGTCAGTCAAGTCCCCTGAGGATTTATCCTGTAACCCAGTATTGTACTTTGTAGATCCTTTGTCAGTGTCAGCCATATGGATGAGTCACAGCCATTGCTTGACCAATTTGCTCTCTGTGAAAGCCTATGAGAAAGTTTTCTCTCCATGTGACTCTCCTTAGGCACATACTACATCATTGATCACATTCTTCTGTGGCCCCATAATCTCCTTGATCAGAAAATTTGGGACACAACTGAGTTCCATGTTGTTACAGTATAGGTTCTCCTATGTCCTGAGTCTTCATTGACCTTGAAAGACTAAGACCAAAATGTTGGCTGATCTTGTAGCCTTTCCATTTCTCCAGTTTTTGATGTGCAAACTTAGGTTGTTAACCATCCAGAAGAGAAGCTGATTATTACCTTGCAACATATGCAGTTCGGTTTACCCTATCTGTCTAAATATCTTCTGTTCCATTCTCATTTCCATCAATGCCGTTCAGATCCTGGAGCTATTAGGGCATCATGAGAAGGAGATGTGAGGCTGGCATCCATGGGACTTAGGTTTGAATCCTGCTCCTGTCATTTCCTAGCTGGTATCCATGGGCAAGCATAGTACTGGATTGTTGTGAGCCTGTGGAATTGGCATGATCCCCATCTCTCTCGCTGGACCAGCAGAGAACATTAAATGTGGTAGTGTATGGAAGACTGTAGCACAGTGCCAGGTGTGAGGCAGGACACGGTGATGAGTCACTGGTTGTTGGGTCAAATGCACAGGGCACTGGGCCTGGCATGCTTGCAGCTGCTGCTCTGGGATGTCATCGTCGTTGAGGTCTGCCCTGAAGTGTGAAGCATGGAGCTTTGCACTTTCAGCAGATGTGGTTGGTTTCATTGTTTCAGGAGGAACAGGCTTACATCTAATCTGATCCCCACCCCACAGTCCATGCCCTGAGTCAAATGAAGTTGGCATCTGTGCCCTCCTGTCTGAGGTTAATTCCTTCCCTTGGGCTTTGACTCCCATCCCTTCCTTCCCAGGGACCCCTCCTTTTCCTCATTGTGCCTGCTTCAGTCACACCTTCTTCCCTCTTTCCTTGCCATCAGCAGTTAGTCATTCCAAGCCTCTTCTCTTATCTTAAAAAAATAAATATTAAAAACCATCTCTCCCTCTCTATGCAACCACCACCCTGTATTATTCCACTCCTTCCCAGCCAGACTTCCTGAGCCTACTCCACACCCTCCCCTGGCAGCTCGTGTCCCACTCATTTTCCCAGGCACAGCATCCCGACTTCACTTGGTTCCCTTCATTATGTCTGGTCCCTCTGGGGAGGCTGTGACCTTGTCACCACACTGCTGACCACACCTCTCCTGATGAAATGCTTCCAGGCCTGGCTTCTCTGACACCATGTTAGCTTAGTTTACCTGGCCACATCCTAGTTTCCTGTGCAAACTTTGCTGCTTTTGCTTTGCTTAAATGTTGGTGTTGCCTACAGTTCTGTCTGGGCTCTTCTCTGGTCTAGTTAGAGCAACTTCCAAAGGAGCTAGGCCACCCCTTCATCTGTTCGCACCATTTCCAGTGTGGGCCTTTCCTTTCAGTTTCTTTTTTTTTTTTTTTTTTTTTTTTTTTTTTTTGTCTTTTTGAGACAGGGTCTCACTATGCAGTTCAGGCTGGCTTTAAGCTCACTTTGTAGCTCAGTCTGGTCTCAAACTCACAACAATCCTCCTGCTTCAGCCTCCCTAGTGCTGGGATTACAGGCATGTGCCACCACGCCCGGCTTTCCTTTTAGTTTCTGACCTACTTGCAGATGCCACAAGGTCATTGAGACCCCACTAAGCTCACATCCTCTTTTGATGGCTTGAACGTGTTCTGCCTTTGGTGGTGATTACTCCTCCACCTGTAGCACTGGCTGGCACTATCCCTGAAGGATAGTGAAAATGTGGACCAGCATTCTTCTGAGGCAGTGCTGTGAGTGGAGCTGGTATGGGTGGCATCTCTTGCTGCTCTCCTGGGAAACACCCTGCAAGAGCTTCTGTTATGTAGGTTTTCCCACTCCTTGCTGTGCCTCACATTCCTTGGCACACACAGATCTCCTCTGGCATCTGAACTGTCATTAGAACCTCATTCTCTGTGTAGCCAGCCTGATGCGTCACTGTGGCCTGCTAACTGGCTTCCTGCCTCCAGCCCTTCTCCCTGAATCTGTTCCCACACAGACCTCAGCTCAGCTTCTTCCTGTGAAGGTCACATTGGCCTCCATCCTAAATTCTTCTCGCACTCCCCATGGCCCCTGGGAGTCCAAGCTCCTTGGTGCTGGTCTGCCTTTTTCTCTTATGTAGTATCTTCTTATGCATCAGTCATACCAAATCACATGTTTTAAATATATTACAGAGCAGTACTTAAGTCCTTACTGTAAGTGCCTTTGCCACTGTAGCATTTTTTTAAAATACATTTTGGATATGCACAATAATTGCATTCATTATAGGAAATTTGTACCTGCACATAATACATCTTTGTTTGTTTTGTGGGTATTGGGAATTGAACTTGGGACCTCATGCTTGCCAGGCAGGCGCTGTGTTGCTGAGTTATATCCCTGACCCTGCTTAGCATTTTTAGTGAATTCCATTTGATCTTTCAATGAGATCTGTAGAGCATATCATAGTTGACATTTTACATACAAAGAAATGAGACATCATCATTTGACATGTCACCATCATCATTTATATCAGTCTTGTCTAGTCACTTGTACCCGGGTTAACGGGTTTGGATTCACTCAAAGATCACTGCAAAAGCTCACAACAACAACAACTACTACTACTACCATGACATAGCATCTAACAATTTTTCTTAATGTACTTTGTGCCAATGTAGTACAAGTAAATATAACTCATACAATCTGTCTCTGATGTGTAAGGGTGGGAATTTAGAGGAAAGGGTAGCTGGTTTCCGGCCATACTGGTCAAGGTTGAAGGACTTGGCTATGAATTTACATATTATGATGCTGAAGCTGGTGCTCTTGGCCATTCCTCTGTATGGTGGCAGTGAAATTATATCAAGAAGACCATTTATCAATTGACAGCTTCTGCAGTTTGAAGTCCTCCAGTGTCAGTGACCAAATTATAGTGTTCTGAAGCTCTGTTATCCACAGTGGAACCCCCTCCACACACCCATTTTCCTTCCAGCCCCCATTATGCCCTGGTGGGAAGGAGCTTGGCCCAGAGTCAAGTGGGTTCTGATAGCCCCCTGCTCAGCACCTCCATGGTGTGCCCTGGGATGAGTTGCTTCACTCTTGGAACTGCATCTTGCTCTTCTCCAGCTCTCACCACAGTATTCCTTTCCTCATGTGGGTGCTGAGGGAGAGAAGTGTGGAGCCCTCTGCTTCCTCCCCAGCGCCTGTGCCCTGCTTTAATATGACAGCATGTGCTGGTGCTTCCTGTGCAGAGTACTGCTGCTCCCTCCCACCACTGTTTCTCCTTAAATGCTTAAAAAATTTAAAACTTCATTGTGCAATATTGAGTCATTATCAGGTGAAAATCAAGTATCCAGATAATAATATTGTGGATTTGATTATCAATGGTAGGAATAGAAATAAAGTCCAGATTCCTCATGAGAAATTGCGACCCCACAGGGCTACATGAGGGTAGATCTGAAACAGCGCAGGTTCAAGCTATGTGGGGTAACCCAGGAGTCTCAAGTTTTGAGTTGAGGCTTGTAGTGGGCTGGTGATGTCTTTGGGACAAAATCAAGTGGAAATTCTTTCAAAAGGAAGCTTGAGCCAGTTTACCAGTGGCCAGTGCATAATAACACCAGGCACCCCAGGAAACCAGATTCCAAGGTCAGGATGATAAAAGACTGGGAGCAGCAGGAGCAGCCTTTGCAAGGAGTTATCAGATATCGCATCATGACCGGCTTGGAAAGCTTCTGTGTTTCCTCCTTAAAGAGACAAAAGGTAACTGGAAGATAACCAGCAAGAAACTATAACAGACTATTGCTGACACATTATATTGGGGAAGAAGCCTGTAGAAGACATTGGAGGGACACAGAATATCAACAATAGGGAAAATATGTGTTTAGTTAATTAGTTTGAAGCCAACAACTTAGTATATTAATATTAGACTGGCTAAAGCTGAAGAGTTAATTAAACTGGAAGATGGTAAGAACATATATCATGGAGAGACAGAGAAATTGCAATGGCAAATTGAGTGATAAGGGTTAAATGAGCTTAGAGTCTTAGAAGCAAATAAGGAAGAAAATGGGCAAAGATGGAATAGGAAATTAATGCTGAGATTTTTCTATAATAGGTGAGCTGTCAAACCATAGATTAAGGCCAGGGATTATAAACAGAGTTAAAAACAGTCCACATGTGAGTCTTATTTATTTCACTTATAAGTATTGTCTCAGTTTGCATCCACTTACCTGTAAAGTCTCAAATTTATCCTTCTTTATGGCTGAGTAGTACTCCATTGTATAAAAGTACCACATCTTTTTTATCCATTCCCTTTACAACCTGAATACTTTAAAAATAACAACATGTAATGCATTAACTATTGTTACTCTCTTACAATTTTGTTACAAATTTTTGTTTTACCTTTTTTCAATAAAAAACCCCAAAAAGTCTTAAGTTTAGGTATAAATTAAAAAGAATGAAAGAAAAGAGAATACCTTAAAAACAGCTAGAGAAAAAAAGGCATGCTAAATTACCCATTGACTTTTCATCATCATTGACTTTTAATTCTGATTGTGTTATTCTCAAAAATGTCAGTAGCTTCCTGCTGCTGAAGTACAGAACGCAAAGTCTTCAAAAGGCCATCAGGACCTTTCGTGGTTGAGCCCCGGGCCCTTCCAGACACAGAACACTGCGTCCTGCCTGCTGCCTCCTGCCTGTGCCATCCTCGCTCTCCCCCTCTGGACTGCTCTATGGCAGTGCACCTGGCCAGTTCCTGCTCAGCCCCAGTTCTTAGCCCAAGGCTTAGCTGCTATCTTTGCTTGCCCTGGGCACACCACTTGCCAGCAGCTACCAGCACCAGGTGTCAGCTGCTTCACTTCCCATCTAGCAGAGGAACTCCCAAGGGCTCAGGGTCATTTGCAGTGCCTGGCTTTCCGTGGTAAGCGGGACCATTACTGGCAGAACATTTTAGGGAGTCCTATGGCTGCTTCTCTAGTTTCCAGACACAGGCTTTTCTCGACCTTTCCACCCTATTTAATTCTTGCTTGTGTAGAGAACAGGTCACCATGGTCAAAGGTCAGCAAGCATCCCTGCATGCTGTTGTCTCCTGTTTCACCTCATCATCCCTATTTCCTTGGTGAAACTGGAATTTCAGTACCATGGTGCCCATGAGGTGACACTGTGGTGCAACTCAAATGAAGCGATGTAGGTGAACATGTGAAACTCGTATCATCTTATTTCAGGGTGAGAAACTTCCAGGGTTGGAGACTTTGTGAAGAAAAGAACTCATTGGTACCTTGAAGACTGTCCCTGCTGACCCTTGGCCTTGGCATGGTTGGCAGGGCTCATGCCTTACAAGCCTGGAACACATTATTTGCAGTGACCATGGCCCTGGCCCCTGAAAATTTGTCTTGTCACTGGGAAGAAAGGCTCATAAGACAAGTCTTCCTAGCTAGTTGCTTATTTAGTAATATATATATATATATATATATATATATATATATATATATATATCTCAAAAGGCTATATATATATTCTTTTTTAAAGCATATTCTCTTTAAAAAAAAATATTCTCTCTCTCTCTTTTTTTCGGTGGAGCTGGGGATTGAACTCAGGCCCTTACGCTTGCCAGGGAAGTGCTTATTCTACTGAGTCATCTCTCCAGCCTGAATATTCTCTTTGAAACAGTTATGAACTTCTAGAAGTATTTCAACTAGCAAGGACAGCAGAGCTTTATAGCTCTGTTTTCATTATGGCAAAAACAAAGGCTGTGGAACATGTAACTTCTTCCTTGGTGAGGACCACTGGCAACTCTACCTCAGTTTTATAGTTCATTCTTGAGTTTTTATCAAAACAGTATTCCTGAGAGCCCAGCAAAACTTCATTTAATTTAAGCACATTTTATGCTAAATCATTAATAGTAATGATGAGGGTCTTGGCAGTACCCTTCCTAGAAGTGTGTGGAAGTCCAGTCTGACCACCTGGGGTGCTGGGGGTGGGATACATCTAAAACCCACACCCTAGCCTGTGACCCCTCTCTCTAAGACCTCTGTTCCTGTTGTCTTTCTCCACCCCAGTGCTATTAAATCAATTGCTGTATATGATAAGGCTTTGTGGGATAGTGTCTGAGCTTGTCAGGCTCCTTGTCTGGAGGACCTATGCTTTAGGAAGTGCATTCTGCCCAAAATAGCATTAAATCCTAAAATGTCAGTGGCTTAAGTAAGAAAGAAGTTTACTTCCCTCATACACAAAAGCAGACCAAAGCCGGGCAGGCCAGAGCTTGTCTGGAAGTGCTGCATGTTCAGCTGTTCTATCATGCTCCTCTTAGGGTAGAAAACACCCCTGTGTGGTACCCTCTAAAGCCATCATGGGTGCTTGAGGTCCAGGTGTCACATCTGTATTCCAGCCAGCAGGGAGGAAGAAGTGAGTCAGTGAGTTTCTTTGTTACTGGAGATTGAACCCAGAGGTATCTTGCCACTATGCTACACCATCAGTCCTCTCTTAAATTTTCAATTTGAGACAGGTTCTCTGTATATTGCTCAAAATTGGCTCAAATTCATGATCTTTCTATCTTGGTCTCCCCAAGGCTGAGGTTGCAGGTTTGTGCCACTGCACCCAGCTCGTATCTCTGCCCTTGAGGATGCTTCTTGGAGTTATTAACAGTATTTTCCTTGATCTTACTGGCCTAGACAGACATGTCAACCATGTATAGTTGCAAGAGGCCTGCCTGCCAAAAACTGAGGTTCTTATTACTGGGCAGTAGAGACTGGCTTATCTGCACCCTGACCAAGGTTGTCATCCTCCTACCTAGCCTCATTCCTCCTCTTCCCAGCCCCTCCCACCCTGCACTCTGGGTGCAGCCTGTTGGTAGTTACATAAATCTCTTCCTAGGCCTTTTCTATGCCAGCCCCACTTACAGCACCAGGCCATTCACAAGTCCTGGCCTGTGCCCGGAAGGCCCCACAGCATCCTTATTTCTGTTTGAACATCCGCACGTTCTCCAAGCCCCTGTCATTTCCTGAGAGGCCTTTCCTTCCATCCTGAGCAGGCCAGCACAGTACTGCTTCCTTGCACACAGAGTGTGGAGCAGTCGAAGAGCTTTGTGGATTCATAGCTGAACAGACTTAGTTCTGAGGCTCCATGCTCCAGGGTATGTGCAGAAGCACCTGCAGCATGTAAATTGTGTTCAAAGCCACTGCCCGGTCTTTGGTTAACTCCAGACCTTTGTGTTGCCCTTTGTGCCCATTACCCCTTCAAGGTCGCCTAGGTGGGCTTCATACATAGCCACCTCTGAAACAGATCTCAGCTTGATTTTTACTTCCATCAGCCTCACTGCACGTACTAGGAAACCTCTCATTTCTCCATTCTTAAAACCTCCATATCCTACCTTCAGCTCTCAATCTAATCACCCCCTGTCTTCCAACTCACCTGTAGAACGTGCCTTCATCCTGTCTCCAATGCTCCATTGCCAGCTCTGCTTCTCATGCTTAGGCTCCTGTAGCAACTCTGCTTGGTCTTCCACACTCACTCAGCCTGCTCTGCTCTGGTCTTGGGCTGTGCTGTGTGTGCACAAAGGCAGCTTGCCTTTGTGTTTAGGTTTAAATGCTTCATTCTTATTTACTGCAGAGCCCTACCTGACTTGGTGTTGGCATCTCTGATTTCTTGCATTGCTTAGCTTTGCTCGCATTGGTTTGTGGCCTGTATCTGGACTTGGTTTTGCAAAGAGCTTCCTGCTTTCCCCATGCCATGTGCCATCCCCCACCCTGTGTACCATCCCCCATATCACTCATTCATAGAGCATCCTCCTGTCTCAGTCTCAGTGGCCCTTTCTGACCTCTAGTCTAAACCGATGCCCTTTGCTTCTCCTTCTTAGGATGCTTGTTCCTTAGAATTCACCGAAACTTAGGATTTTGCAGTTATTGAGTGATTACTTATATGATGGCACTTTCACATTAGCCTGTATGTTCCCTAAGAGGCAGGATCATATTCCAGTTACAACTGAATCTTCAATGCCCAATGCTCAATACATACACATGGAATAAATGAATAAATAAATGTTCTTGTGGTTAAACAATGCAGGAGATTCTCATTAAATTGACTACTTTGCTTTTCAGTGTGGCAATACATAGTTGTTGGAAACGTACTAAGGTGATTCACCTTTCCAACTTGGCATTGTGTTTCTTTACGGTCATTGACCATCTGTAATTCTCACTTATGCACCTATAAACTTCAGTTTAATTTATTACACTGTAACTTTAAACAAAGCCTTATTTTTGCTAGGATAACTGTAGGAACAAAGAACCTAGAAAGGTCATGTTCAGGTGTGATATCTGGGAATCAGGCGTAGGCCCACTTTCATCGCTTGCCCTCTCTGTTCTTAAGTGACCTGGTATAACCTTTGCAACAGAAGACTCACTGTTGTCAGGCTGGAACCTGAACTCATAGTCATTTTGAGATGGAGTCATCAGTGACCATCTCAGAAAAGCCATTTGGGTTGCCATGGAAAAACCATTCTCCTTACTCCCATCTTCTTTGAGATAAAAAACTGGAATATCACTATTGAAGTAACATGTGCTTGTAATTTCCTCTTTCTTTCTTTCCTGAATTACCTTATTCTGTGGAACAAACAAGTCAACACCTTACATGTTTTTTTTCCTCCCTCCCCAACCTTGTAAAAAGTGTTCTGGAAACATCTGATGATTTTTGAATCCTGAATTATGGTCTAAAATAAAAAGTGAACTCGGATGATTGTCCCTCTTTTACTAAGGGAGAAGTCATCTGCACTGGGAGAATGAGTGGATTTCTTTTTGGAAGAAAAGGACAGGGAAGATTCTGCTCTGAGTGGGCTCTTCAGTGGTAGAGCGAGGCATAGATAGAAAAGTGTATCTGATCCTCCAAAGCCCCAAATGCCAACTTGTGTCAGAGTGGACCTAGGGAGGGAGAATCCAGTTTGAAGCTGCCCTCCACCAGAGTGACTGTCTTGAAAAGGGTGGATTTATTCATGTTGACCATGGAAATGTCTGGTAAGTGTTGTTCGTTTTAGTGCTCTGGAGTGACCCCTAGAGTCCCTAATCTCCAGTTTACTTGGATAAGAGTATTTAGTAGAGAAAAATCCAATGTAAAGAGTGAAAATTTTAAATGTTCAATGTTCAGAGATGTGTATGTGCTGCTTTTTTCACAGTTCCAGAGCCTGACGCCTCTTTCCGGGGCAGATGTGCTTTCAGTTTCTTGGGTGGATAATGACTTTGTAAGTTCTTTAAGAAAGTAACTTAAACATTGAAAGACTTTTAAGTATTTTACTCTTTATATACTAAGACAAGCCAGGAAAATCAGGATTGGGATATTATTTAATAAGTAAAATCTATTTTCCACCATTTTGTTTGTTATGGCTAGTACCAAAGTACTTCTAAAAATTTACATTTATTTTGATTTTGTTTTATTTCGTGCATAGTAAACTAACCTATCTCTATTCAACAGCTGGGCCACATCAACCTCTAAGGTTATTTTTTGTTTTTTTACATTTTGATGGATAGGGGCCAGGGAGATGGCTCAGTGGAATAAGTGCTTCCATGGCAAGTGCAACAGCATGAGTTCAATCCCTGGTTCCACCAAAAAACCCACAAAAAACAAACAGAAAAAAAAAAAACAAAACATTTTGATGGACAGTTAAGCTTAATTCAGCATCATTGATGCCCTATTTTATGATGTTTAGTGTGTGCAGAACACACAGCTATAGGCCATGATTGGCCTCCACAAGCTCTGTGGGTGTTCCTCCTTCTATGAGGAACAGTGAGGGTTCAGGGTATCCAGGAAGCTTTCTGATCTGAATTGAAAAGCCTGTCTTAATGAATGTGCATCTAACTGGTTCCTCCCCTCCGCTCTCTTTCTTGCTCTTTCTAATTTAGGAAAAGATGATGCTAGTGCACAAGTCACAAAAGATGAGAGCTTTTCCGTGTCACCAGACACCAGAGCAACTTCAGAGAAGTCGCTGCAGAGAACAGCCAAGGTCATTGCCTACAGGTTTACCCATTTGTCCACTGGCTGCCCCCCGAGCTACTTGCTGGTCTCTTAGGCAACTCAGTTGGGACTGTGGTTGATCAGTTAATGTCAGTAGAAGAAGAAATAAGGCAAGTTGTAAGTTTTCTGTAACTTTAGACCTATGTATTCATTTGTCTGCGTTTAGATAAAGGGCCAAGGCCTTTTGTTTGTGTGTGGGTATGTCTGGAGTTTTGAAGTATCTTTCTTTCTTAAATCCCACTCATAGTGAGGTATTTTTGACTTTTAGTTTTGCTTATTATTTATTTGTTTGTTTGTTTGTTTATGTTTTGAGACAGTCTCACAATATAGACCAGATTGGCTTTGAACTCACTGTGTAGCCTGGGCTGGCCTTAAACTTGCAGTGATCTTTCTTCCTCAGCCTCCCAAGTGCTGGAATTATAGATACCTACCACCATGCCTGGCCAGTTTTGGTTATTTTAATGAAAATATAGATGCCAGTGAAACAGATATACAGATGCCTTCTAGGCCTTTTAGTTTTTGTTCTAATTTCTTTTCATCATCTCCCCAAACCCAAATAAAAAATTCAAATAAGGCTTTTAGTTTTTCCAAAGTATTCAGTTTAGTTGTCTTGTAGTAAAGCCCATGTTTGCACTCCTGTTTCACATATGTGAACTTCAGTGTTATGCTGCTAGCTCCTCCAGCTCTGGGATCAAGCCTAGCTGGTTCTGCCTGTGGAGAAAGCTCACAACAGCAGGAATGGTGCAAGGGCAGAGGACAGGGTGACGGCATAGAGTGAGGCCTCGTGTTCCCAAGGTGTGGTCAGTGTGCTTGACCCAGAAGCAGGTGGCCACTCTCTGGCCAGCTAATGAAGAGAGCCTGTCTCGTGAGTGTTGACACAGGGACTTACAGAGCTTACACTGTCCACAGGTTACTGCCGTTGGCCATGCAGTTGCCCAACTCTTTATTGCAGTGGGACTTGGAGGGTGACTGTGTGCACCAGGCAACATGCTGGGCCTGTAAGATGCTAAGGAGAGCATAGCCTTGGGCTGGGTGGGTCTGGCTCATACACCTGTTTTGTTCACCTGTCCAGTATTTTAAGAGTTTCGCTTCAGAGCTTACATTAAACAAACAAATAAGCAGGGAGTGGTCACATAAAAACCTGAGCTTTAGCTTCTTTTGTTACACATTTGGCTCCACTGGACTATATTCTTTTCATTTTTATTTATTTTTTTAGGTTGTGTGTGTGTGTGTGTGTGTGTGTGTGTGTGTGTGTGTGTGTGCAGGGTCTCACTACATAGCACAGACTCGTAGTGATCCTCCTGATTTTTGTCTCCCTAGTGCTGGAATTACAGGCACGTACCACCATGCCTGGACTCCATCACCAGCTCAGCATACCCAGGAGTGGGGCCGGCGTGGCATGTGAAGTGAGGGATTGCACCCTAGCCCCTGCGCTTACCTAAGCTAGTGCTTAGTCTGCTGAGCTATACCACCAACCCTTACGTTCTTTTTATTAAAATCTTACTTATTTTACTTATTTGGTACAAGGTCTCACTACACAGCTTGGACTTGTGGTGATCTCTTATCTCAGCCTCCCTGGTGTTGGCATTACAGGCATGTGCCATAGTTTTAGTAGGTGGCATGGCATGTGGCACTGAAGATCAAACCTGGGTCCTTGTGATTGCCAGGCAGGTGCTTGGATCACAGAGCTATCTCCCCAGCCCCTGGGCTACATTCTTGCCAAACTGCTTTGTGTATTTTTGTGCTATCAAACATTAAATCTAACAGCTCAGACTTTCAGTTCAGAAAAGATGGCATGGATGGGTTGTTGTACTCCCCCTACTAAGTGCAACTTAAAACTCTGGAGAAATGAGAGTCAACCGAAGTACAGCTCTGAATGATAAATACAAGAAGGCATACTGGGTAGGGGACCCCAGACAGAGAAACTCCAAAGTAGCAGGGACCATAAAGCCCCATGTTGGACCAGGCCCCAGCTTCCTGCCTCCCAGCTAGGCACTTCTGTGGCTGTCTCATCAGCATTGTGCAGTGATCCTCAAAGAGCACTTCGCCACATCATGGAAAATTCTCTTAAACAATAGAGAAAATGGGAAATCTCAGCAAAGAACTAGAAGTTACAACTTAAGAAGAGTGATTTGTGTTAATGACATTTAAAGCAATTACTGTGTTGTTCATGTAAGAAAAATATAATGAGCAGATCCCAGGAGCAGTAGTTCTTGCCTCTCCAGTATATCTTATAAGACATAGGTCATGGATAGAAAAACACTTAGAGCTCATTTTCCCCTGGGTATGAGCACTCACAAGGACTTGCTGCAGTGTGGATACAGATTTCTTAGTCACAGAACAACACTAACATGCCCATCATAGTGACCTCTGAAAGCCCCAGACCCAAAGGGTTGGTCAGGTAACACCCTGCTGCCTTCTCTCCTCGTACCGGGCTCTGTGAGAAGCAGTACTGACTTTATCTTTGGTGTTTGCAGGTGGTTTCCATCTTGGAAAAGAAACATTCCCGAGCAGCAACAGGCATCCTCAAACTCTTGGCTGAGAAGAACGGTGACCTGTTTAGGAAATATGCCCTGTTTTCTCCCTCAGACCACCGAGTACCTAGAATTTATGTACCTCTTAAGGACTGTCCCCAGGACTTCGTGAGCCGGCCCAAAGATTATGCCAGTACCCTATTTATCTGCCACATTGTGGATTGGAAGGAAGACTGCAATTTTGCCCTGGGGTAGGTGATCTCTAGTAGGAAAAGCTTAGTTTAGATGGCCTTTTGGTGACCTTTATGTGTACTTTAGTTATTGTATGCTTTATCAAAGCCACAGTACTCAGTGGCTAATCTGGTCCTGATTCTTCAGAAATTGCCCCTACCTGCCACTGTAGGTACTCTGAATTCCCAAGCAGTCACCTTTTCATTTTTGTTTTATTTTTGGCCTAAAATACAAGCACATTCTGAAGCTCTGCTTCTGTCCTGTTATGTCTCAATCCCCCTCCCCCCCAGCAGAGCATTCCTTGTACTGGATAGCCAAACTTTTCCTTTCTGACACTTGGGTTAAAATAGGCTCAGTCCTGTTTTAGGCATATTCAAGGGAATTCTGGGTTATTTGCTTTAAAATGTAAATGTGAAGCAATGTTTGAATGGTAGTATTTTTTGATATTGAACTTCTGGTCAGTCTGATTAATGCTGAAGTTTCATCTGTGGCATTAAAAACTGTATTTTTCTATTGTAGAGAGGAAAGCATGCCATGTTATCCAATCTATAAATGTATATGACATTTTGAAGATAATACTGTGCCTATTTTCTTCTTATATGCTTTTATAAAGAAAAAATAATATTGTTTTAGTTGTATCCTTAGGCCTTTGTTGCAGATGAGTGTGTTTTTTGCTTCAAGGGAAATTAAAATATTGGTATGCATCTACAGGAGTCTCTTCCCATATAGCTTAGTGACTTGCTCCTTGATCCCCTGTGTTTGGGTACAGAGGCCCTGGTTGGGAGTGTTCTGTACTTGTGAGAGCCACCCTGGGTAGCGGGCCATAGTGTCCTGCTTTTATCAGGTGTTCTTCAAGCTCAGCCCTTTATGCCTCTAAGGGGGCCAGCTCAAGTCTATGTGTCATACTGATATAACATATGTGACATCACCCTATACCAGTTTTCAGTTGTGTGACAATAGCTGTCACTTACCTCAGAGCCATTTGGGAATGGTTGCACTTTCTCTTTCATTCCAAGCTAGGATTGCAAGGCTATCATTGTTAGACCTGACTTAAGGCCAACAGTGACCTCAACCTCTGGAGCCCCAAGGAGCCTCCATAGGTTCACCCATTGCTCACTAGCAAATCAAAAGGCCAATCATGGCTGTGCCTCTTGGCCCTTCTGATGGTGCCTCTGCACACCATGCAGCAGTGTGCAGGGAAAACTTCACATTGGTCCGGAAACCCAACCTTTTCTTATATCTGCCCTTCTTCCATGCCCCATTGTGCACACTCAACTGGACTGTTTCCACAGCTTTCAAGCTGGCAGGCGGAGCCAAGGAGTCTTCCTGGTGTGGCAGTCCCTGGGGACTGAATAGTCTGGGAGGTGACTAGCTTACTTCATCCCAAATGTGAGGGCAGCACCTGCCAAGAGGGAGGGCACCTTAGAGCCACAAGCCCATCTGCTAGGGGCATAGGAAGCATATCAGGAACTTTCCAAGAGAGAAATGTGAGGCTGATCACGTGTAGATGAAGAACCACGCTTTTCTACCTTCTTAGTATAAGATAGGAAAATTGTCTTTTATGGAAATAGTTCTTGTAAAAATCTATGTGGAAAAGAGAACATGTAAGAAATAAAGGTTATAGCTTTCATGGTGGAGCTCTCAGATGACATTGTCACATGAGGGGAGAGGCTGCAGCTGTTGAGCATGTTGGTGGTCGCCTTGCCACTTTGTTCTGGCTATCAGTTACTGGTCTTTAGGAACTGAGGTCACCACATCCCACTCTGCACATGCTGTGCTGTGGCTGCTTTGCTTTTCTTCCTCTCTGCCAGGCTCTGCCTGCGAGCAGAGGTGAGGAGGTTGGCTCTGTGTGTGTGTGTGTGTGTGTGTGTGTGTGTGTGTGTGTGTGTGTGTGTGTGTGTGTGTGTGTGTGTAAAGCATCCACATAAACTATGCCAAAAGCCGCTTAGCTAAAGTGGCTGCCTTCTGAATTTCCTCTTTGCCCCATCCCTCTACTCTTCACAGTACTGTATTCAATTTCCCAGGCCTTTGTCATTGCTACTGATTATTCAAGTCCAGTGTTATGTATCTCTTCTGTAGTTGAATTTACTTTACCAGACAGGTTTTGGTCAACTATGTGTATGGCACTATGCTGTATTATCTGAGAAATACAAGGTAAATAAGCTATGGCTCCTTCATTCCAGGAAACGATAGTGTAATGCAGAGAGACTTGTACATGAATGTCACCAGGATAATTTGATTCTAAGAAATGAAATAATTTAAATACAAACGGGGATTATTATGAGAAACTGGTGGTTCTCTTAAAAGCCAAAGCAAGAAATGGAGGAGGTTTATGAGAACCTCAGGACTAACAGGGCAACAGAGGAATCCTCCACGTCTTGAGCAGCCCAGCCATGCAGCCTCTTCTCCTGACTTTTTGGCTGCGGTGCTATCTCTGCAAAGTAGACACCCCCTGCTCAGTAGTGTATGTGGCTCCATACCGAAGGCCAGATCATATTGCAGAATTCTTCGAGTAGGAAATATTCCTGATCTGGTTCAAGACTGGTATTTTCCGTGGCCAATACTTTTAACTAGAGATAGAACCCCAGCTTTTGTGACCTGCTGCTCCATTAATCAGGACTGTGGGACTCAACTGTCTGGGAGGAAGCATGAGTATAGCAGATAAACTGAGTGGATGCCTCACTGAACAACACCTACAGTACACAGCAGGCAGTTGTAAGTTCTTCCTGGGAATAAAATTCCTGAACATTTAGAGAAGTAGGTGAAGGAGGAACACAGGCTCATCTCTGAGGAGCAGAGATCTCTTTTCTGTAAGATCTCTTGGAATGCATATATAGAGTGAAGAGTGGCTGGGAAGGGCCAGGACTGGTAGATACAACCATGGTCAGTTCCAGGAGTTGGAGAAGGTGGGAGGACCTGTGAGGACCTGAGACCAAAGTTCTGCAGTGGGGGGAACAATGGTGAAGGGATTCAGAGAGACTGAGGAAAATTCTTCCAGATTTGATGGCCAATTAGAAATAAGCATGAATAAGAAGGTTGAGTCTTAGGCTCTTAAAGGAACTTTCAGGACCCAAACTTGTGTAAGAGGGCAGATGCGGGTGGTAACTTAAGTGGTTTCCTGAGAACAGCCTCAGCTCCCCACCAAGCACTTCACTTCTGCCTTAGCACTTGCAAATCCCCCAGCTAACTGGGTTTGTTCATACTCCATACACCTGACCCTTCCTTTCCTAGCAGTTGTGTTCTCCTCTGTGCAGTATTTGCTTGGTGAAATGCTCAACTTTTAAACTCAACTCAGTTGCCCACTCTAATCTTCCCTGGCTCACAGGTCTCCTTTGTGGGTGCTTTCATTGCCTTCTAATAATACCTTGAATGTAGCTTGCGTGTTTGGATTGTATTGCTTGCTTAAATATTTTACTTGGCAGTGAGTTGCTTTGGGACAAGGATATCCAGTGAACATTTGCTGACTTGTCAGATGAGGAGATGGAAACGAAATAATTGCCATGAGGTCTTGAGCCAGGTTAATGAGAAAGATGAACCATAAATCAAGCTAGAAAACTAGGATTAATTTAGAACAGAAAATGATAAGAACCAAGGTTCTTTGACTTCAAAGTCAACCCTTCATAGCAACATAAACCTAGTATACAGTGGACAGTGCCAATTTAAAAGGTATATATATTCTCTAAAAAGTTGTATTAGCAGGCACTCATTAATAGAATATGTGCTGTCACTAACTGTGGAAGAGTCTGCAGGGAGTCTTCAAGGTCTCAGCCTCCTCTTTGCTATAAACATTGCTTCCCTGTCCCCCATGTACTTTGGCCTTTCATTGAAGGGGAGCTCACATGTCACACACCGAACTACAGGCCTTCAACTGTTAGGAACTTGTTTTATATTTGGTTCTTGGAATTGTTGCAAGAGATCTACTTGAGCCTGTTCACTTCTCTGTGGATCAAATCAACTACATTTTCCTGAATTTTAGTCTTTTCGTGCTAGCAAAAACCCAAAGGTAGTCTGTTCTTAGTGAGTCCTGGCTGGCTTTTAGGGATGCTTTTTGTCATATGTCATAACATATTTAGTATTTTTAATATTTGGGATTAGACTTTCACCCAGGGTAATTAAAAACTACATTTATTTTCTCATTGGAATTGCACTTGTATAATCAGATTTAGTAATAAGAGCTTCCCAATCCTCTTAAGTCATCTTAAAAAAAAAAAAAAAAAAAAAAAAAAAAACTCTGATAGTGACCATTCAAGCCTCTATTTTCTCAGACCTTTGTGAAATCTACCCTAAAGCTGAGTCCCAGCCTTACTTTCCAAGATGTTGTGAGCATGGCGATACCATGGTGACTTTCTCCTAGATTTGTTGTTGGATTCTTTTTTAATATGTAAGGATAAATTTTGAAAATAGAGACATTTATAGCATCTACTGTGAGAAACATCATGTTTTTCCAGCAATACTAAAAGGTAACTGAAGATATGTGATATGAGTTGGTCTAGAACAAATTGACATATTATGCTTTTTTAAGCAACTGTCAATGGTGTTGGAGGCTGAAAACGAATCAGTCAGTATAGGTATAGCAAGAATGGGAAGTTTGGGGTTGAACCTGGGATTGCCTAGGTCTAATGGGAGACTGCTGAAATGAGGATTAGAGGGTGGGCTACAATACTGCCAATTTCAGTGAAAATAAAGGACAGCAGTGTCCATAGGAGCCAGTGACTGGGCAAGATGAAAGCAGAGGAGGAAAGATTCTGACTGCTGGGGTGGGCTAGAGAAGGTGGTAGCTGGGTGGGTCCCCTCAGCTCTCTCCTTTGTTACTTATGTGGGCACTATAGGGCTAGCAGTCAGATTATCAAATATGTGTTTATGATGGGAATGGATACTTGTGCTGTTCTGTTCTGTTCAGTTTTGATACATAATTAATTTCCTTTAGGGGTTATTTATAAATCAAAAGAGGTGATATAATCACATTAGTAAATTAAGTTATATTTAGTAGGGAAAGAAACCAGAGACCAGGTTGGTAGAAAAAGCGAATAGGAGGGTTAGTATTTTTATGGAGGTCTTGCCTATAAGATGAGCAAATTGAAAATTAATTTTCTCCAATTGTTCCCCTTACAACAGGAGTGGTTCACTTTCCCTAGGGCCATTTCTTATTTGCAGACTCTTCTGAGGCAAGACCCAGTTATAGGACACCAGGAGCTCATAGTTCCAGGTTTACATTGAGGAAGTTATTTTTAGGGACAGGGCTGGCTGACAGAAAGCAAATCAGGCTGAGGAGGGGGCTCTTTCTGTGACTGTTGGGCTCCACCTGGTGGCCTGCAAGGACCAGCTTTGGAAAAAACTCCATCTTATGCACTGGTGAGAGCCTCCTGGTCAAAGCTGAGCAGAAGTCAGAAGTGTGCGGGAAGTGGTCCTGTTGAGGCTTCCGTCTGTGCCTAAGTCAGACCTTTCTCAGTGCTCCTGCTCACTTCTGTCTCCATCTGTGATTTCTAGTGCATGTTTTTAAAAACAGTGAAGTATAAGAGCTCCGCTGATGCCATGAGCATTCTCACCGTGTGTGTGTATGTGTGTGTGTGTGTGTGTGTGTGTGTGTGTGCATCAGTCTATTCACTCCTTTCGTGGCCACATTGATTCACTCTTGAGCTGTAAGACTTTCCCTAACGTTGTGCAGTGTCATTGCATCTTCTTTCTGCTGTGCTTTTATCTTTTCACTGATGACACACTTTTCCTGAGGTCCCCATTCCTTGCTTGTGGTTCCCATCATCTGCCATTTGCTGTGTCATAATATGGAGCCTGAAAATGGGAAGACAAATACTACCCATGCTTTCTGTTTGGTTTGTATAGTTAAAGGGTTGGCCAGATAGCTCAGCAGAATAAAGTGCCTGCTTACACAGTCATAGGGTCAGGGTTTGATCCTGGCCTGCATGCCGGCCCCACCCCCAGGGTGCACTGAGATGACTGATGATACTGGGTGTGGTGGCATACACCTGTAATCCCAGCACTTGGGCATGGTGGCGCACACTTCTATAATTTACTTTACACGATTTCTGCTTAATTTTCAGCTAAGGAAAGGATCATTACAAGTCTGATCTGTGTAGACTCTGTACTAAATATATTTTTTTAAAAAAGTATCCTGCTTTGTATATTATGGAAGTGTTTGCGTGATCCCCACCTCTGAGCACCCTAGGGGTGCTTATCCATTTGTATGGACTTTACAGCTTGGACCAATGTGCGTGCTCCCACGCACATTGGTCCAAGCTGTAAAGTCCATACAAGAGTAGTGACCCGTGCTTAGACTCCTTGTAAGGCCAAGACTTTCGGTTTTTGTGAGACAGAGTCTTGCTATACAGTGCAGGCTCATCTTGAGCTTCCTGTGTACCCAGACTGGTCTTAAACTCACATTGATCCTCCTGCCTCAGTCTCCCAAGTGCTGGGACTGTAAGTGTGCACCACCATGCCCAGCTAAGCCAAGACTTCTTTTAAAGAGTAATTAGTAGAAAAATGAGGATGAATGGTTGAAACATTAATGTCGATGTTGAATGTTTCTGTTTTCTTTCAGACAAACAGATGCTTAAAAGACTGTTTTTGTCCTCATTTCTTCTGCCTATAGTTGGTTCCCTCCCTCAATAAATTTTTATTTCCACATCACCCAGGAAATTGATCTGATTCTTATTTGTACAGGGTGTTTGTAGAGACACTGCCAGTCTTTGCACTGAGCAGCTGTAAGAAGTGGGGAGTGTTGTTTCTGCACGGTGCAGTGAATTTTATGGTGGGCCCTGATCTTAATGCCAGTCATTGTGAATAGGAACTGGACTGCAGAAGGAGCTCTGGGGAGTGAGAAAAATTCGAAGTGATGATTGTTACAAATTTCTGTAATGAGGAAAATATTTTTTGTCATAGCTGTCTATTATTGTAGTATTATAATTAGGAAATGTTTTGCTTTTGTAAAATGCAACATATTGAGTTATATGCTATTAAAAAAATTCAAATGTGCATTATGGATATTAAAATGTTTCCAAAACTGTGTTCCCAGGAATATTAATTATTAAAGATTTGATATAAACTAACTAAAAGATTATTTTAAAAGTAATTTATTTTTAATTTTAAAATATGTTTCATAGTCAAAAGAATATATATAATACCTAATATTTGGAGGCTGATATTAAAACCAGTCCATAAAATCATCATCCAGGATATTTTCATATCTTCATTAACTTTTAAACACTTTATTTGGATAATTTTAATTTGCAGAAATTATGAAATGATACTGAGAGTTCTTTAATACTCTTTACCCATCTTCTCCTATGTTAACATCTTACAGTACTGTAGAATAATTATCAAAGCTCAGAAATTAACTTTGGTGCAATACTTTTAAAGTATACAAGTTACAAAGATCTTACTAGATTTTCCACTAAAATTCATATTTTTTGTTCCAGGTTTTTCAGGTTCAAGAGCCCACATTTCAGTGTCACGATTGTCTCTCTACTTTGTGATAGTTCCTTAGTCTTTGTCTTTGATGAACTTAGTACTTCTGCAGAGGGTCAGTGATTTTTCAGAATACTTTTTTATTTTCTGTACTTGGATTTTATTTTCTGTACTTTCTTGTAATTAGACTGACATTGGGGAAGGGCTGCCACAGAGGCGATGCGCATCCAGCCACAGGGATATGGTCGTCATTCTCTGCTGCTGGTGATGTAATCATAGTCAGTCGACTCAGAGGGTGCCTGCCAGCGTTCCCAGATTATTACTTTTCCTTTGTAATTACTGTGCATATTTGGAAAGGTTTTTTTGACATATGCAATCATCCTTCTTTGGCTTAAATTTTTAACCACTCATTTTAATGTTCATTGGTACTTTTCTACACATTTTTAATTGAACTGTTTGTCATTTTATTTTTGTGAAGTTTAAAAATATTCTAAAAAGTAATCTTTTGTAGTCATAGGTGTGGGAATTATAGTTTCTTCAGTTTATGAATTATCTTTCCATATTATTACTGGTAGCTTCTGAAGTAGTTGTTTTAAAGTTGTATTTTCTAAACTTTTCCTGTGGTGTAAGGAATTACAATTAGTTTTTGTATGTTAGTCCTATATCCAGCCATCTTGCTAAATTCCTTATTAATTTCAATGCTTTGGATGTATTTCTTTTGCGTTTTCTGTGTAGATAGTCACATCATTGGTAAGTAATGACATTTATTTTTTTCATTCTAATTCCTATATCTTTTTGCAGGAGGCAGTATTGGAATTAAACCCAGAGCCTCTCAGTCAACTACACACTCAGGCCTTTTTATTTATTTTTGAGACAAGATCTTGCTAAGACACTTAGGTTGGCCAGGTTGGGCTTGAACTTGCAGTCCTCCTGCTTCAGCCTGCCAGAGTGTTGGGATTATAGATGTGTACCACTCCTAGATCCCTTTTTACTTTTATTTGAGAAAGGGTTTTGCCAAGCCTCACAGGCTGGCCTTGAACTTGGGATCCTCCTATGTCAGCTCCTGGGTAGCTGGGATTACAAACATGTGCTAGTGTACCTAGCCCCATCCTCACAGCCAACCACCCACTCAGCAGCCTGCCTCCTTTCCTCATTCACTCTTCTTTCGCTCTCTCTTTTTTTTGAATCTTGATGAACTAGAAGCTCAAAATCAGGAAATATTTTTCACACAACTTGTGAAAGTTGTAAAAGTTGTTCAGTGTAGGCATGTTCTCTTATTCCTTTTTTTTGGGGGGGTATATCATAACATTGTCAATGTGGCAGCTAAATATTAATGGATTAGAGAGTTTATAAATACATGTCTTGGTTTTGTTTGATTTTACTATTCACATTGTTAAAAAAACAAGTTTTTTTTGGAGTTTCAAGAAAAAATACTTTGCTTTTTTTCCCAGGCTTGAAAGCATTAAGTTTCTTATTCAATATATTCTCTGAAACCAGCATATATTGTGTACCTAAGATAGACAAGTCTCAGTGAGATACAGAAATAAGGGCATATTTATTTGCCTTATGGATGATAATTCTCCATCTTTTGACAAAGCCAAGATGGACACGAAGCACTATGACTAAAGTGTCAAGTGGCTCATTGCAGAAAGGAGATAGGAGATAGAACTAAAATAGGGTGACTGTACTGAGGAGAGATAGCAGGGGGACAGGATGGCTTCCTGGCCTTTTTTTTCTTTTCTTGAGACAGCCTCACTGTGCTTTTCAGGCTGGCCTACAATATGTACCAAAGCTGGCCTCCAACTCGCAGCAGTCCTCCTGCCTGCCTCAGCCTCTGGCCTTGATGTTTTATTCTGTGGCAATGAATGAATGGGTCTGTGTTGTATGAGCCTACTTCAGCACTGAATCTGTACAGGAATGCCTTTACAGTAGAGATCTGTGACTTGAGGAAGGGCTGTGTGATGTATTGCTGCGCTTCAGACCCAGTGCAGCCCTGTCTGTGTGTACTGAATCCCTGCCAGCTCTCTGATACTAACAGTCTTGAAATTTTCTTTTTGATCATATGAACCTCACATTTTTGTTGTGTTTGCTTCTCATGGATACTATTTTAAAACATTTTTGTATTATGATGGTTTTAGCAGCAGGTGATAGAAAACTGTGTCCCAGCATGACTTCAACACTGATACTGTTTTAATTAAGGATTGATGTTTCAGGCTTTTCTTCATGATGTAGCTGCCCACTTCTGAACACATAAGATTGCTGGGGAACATCTTAGATCTAAATTTAAGCTGTAACAACCCTTTATGCCAATTTTCTTCCTTGCGTGTTTCCTCTCCCCTCCCCTGCCCTCCCTTCTCCTTTCTCCCTTCCCTTCTGTCTCCTCCCTTCCCCTCTCTCTCCCCTTCCCTCTTTCCCCTCCCCCTTTTCCATCCCCTTCTCCCTTTCTCTCTTCCTCCTCCTCCTCCTCTTCTTCTTCCTCTTCCTCCTCCTGTTATTATTCTTATTTTTATTCTTCTGTGCTCTTTTTGTATTCAGGGATCCCACATTACATTTACTTGTCTTGTCTCCTGGAATTTTTTTTTTTCAGTTTTGAGTTTCTGTAAGACCTATTTTAATGCTGAGAAGGCTGGATTGTGTGTGTGTGTTTAAGATTAATATCAGACATTTGAGGGCAACAGTGGGTTGTAGTTGTGTTAAGCCCTTGTGGGGCTGGGGATTTAGCTCAGTGGTAGAATGTTTGCTCAGCAAGCTGGATGCCCTGGGTTTGGTCCTCAGCACCAAAGACAAAACAAAACCAACAAACAAACAAACCTTGCCTAAAATAAACCTCACCTAAGAAGCCTTTGTCATTTTTCCTGACAGTGAATAGAAATCATAGAAACTACTTTGAAAACTGAGATACTACATGAAAGGAAAAGTGAGTATTGTGATTGAGGGTAAATAAAATTTACCTTGCAACTGAAAATATGAAAGCAAACCCTTCTGTAAGATAAATACCCAAGTGATAATCTAGTTCCTTAGTAGATTTGAGTTTTTGGTTAGATCCTGCAGTATTCTGATTTTTAGGAAGAGAGCAGTTAGGAGCAAGCAGGTCGCACAGAAGTCTTCCTCGGGCGCTGCAGGCCCCAAAGCTTGAACTCTCTCAGCATGCTGACCTATTAGATTTTTATCTCCTGTAGGAGCTTCAGCCTTTGCTGCTATTAAATATATCCCAGTGAAATCCATAATAAATTTATTTTAATAAGGCACTTGAGAAATGTTCTCTGGGACTTAGTAAAATAAATATTAATTACTGCAAATAGGAACTTGGAGCTATTGATCATGTTTGGAAGCCATAACTAAAATATAATTTTGTCTTTATAAGGCATGTTGTAATTCAGTAAATAAATTAAGATTCTTTGGACTTATAATGTAACCTAGTGAAAATTTTTTTGCCAGAACACAAAAACACTAAATGAGAAAAAAAATTCTCTTTGATTCCAATGAAGAGAATTTATCTAACCAGTGACTGCTCTGCCTTGTCCTGGCACCTAACTTTAGATCAGGCCTGTGTCCTCTGCTATGCTTTCTTGTCCCCTCCTCCTCTCACACCTGTAGTCTCCAGAGACTGCTCTCCATCTCCTGGTAGTCCCCCAGGATCAGTGGGCAGTTTTCTAGAAAGGCTTTGTGAAAACAACATTCCTCAAGTTCCTGTGTTTGGAAATCATTCTCTTTGAAATCTAGCAACTTCCTTAGAATATGTTTCAGTGATGATTTTTCTCTTTTTCCTAGGTCATGATATACCCTCTCTATCTATAAACTTGAATTTTCTTCTACTTCAGGAGAGTTGTATTCATGATAGCTTTGAACATGCTTTCTGTTCCTTGTATCTAGCCCTCCTTCAGAAAAACCAGGCCTCCTCACCTGGGTTTCCATTAGCTGCTATACATATCTGTCTGTTTTTACCTTGTAATCTTTTCCCCTTCTGTAATCTTGTACTTCAAATTTCATTTTCCTTCTCAAATTTTTTCTCTGTGATTCTTATTATTTTCAAATTGTGTCAATTTTTCATTATTTCCACTGTGACCATCATATCTAATGGTTTTATTATTTTCTCTGTATTTACTGAGATCTAAAAATCAAGTTATTGTCTTCTTTTTTTAATGTATTTGGTTCAGGGTCTCACTACACATCTCGGACTCGTAGTGATCCTCCTGTTTTCAGCCTCCTCAGCGCTGGGATTACAGGTCTGTACCCCCATGCCCTGTCTTGGCTAGCTCGGCGCTCTCAGAGGTGGGTTTGGTGTGACATGTGGTGCCAGGGATTGAACCCCGGTCCTTGTGCTTGCCTAAGCAGAGGCTTAGTCCACTGAGCTATCTCATCAGTCTTTTATCTGTTGTGACTGATGTATTCCTTATGCACTTGCATGTTTGTTTCAAATATTTTACCTGTGATGAAGTTTATAAGGTACAGTAGTTAGCGATAGCAATAACTAACACAGAACAATAATAACAATATGCTATAATAAAATTGCCAGCATCATCACTCTTTGGCTTTGGAACCTTTTTTTTTTTTTTTTTTTTTACCTTCTAGAACATATTTGCAGCACATAATAACTATAGTTACCATGGGGAGTTGGTGCATGCACATAACACATCTTAATTCTCTCTTCTGTCTTTGCTTGGAGACCTTGAACACTACAGTGCACTGTTCTGTAAATAGACCTGAATGAAAGGCAGGCAGTGTATATGGTGGATGAGCTAGATGGAAGGCTGATCGTGTCTTGAGTGTGAAGAGCAGGATGGTATGAGATGCACCCATTACATGCTCATTTTAAAACTTATGAATTGCCCAATATGATGGTGCATGTCTATAATCCCAGCACTAGGGAGGCCAAGGCAGGAGAATCGTTGTGAATTCCAGGCCAGCTGGGCTCCATAGTGAGTTCAGGGCCAGCCTGCACTACATAATGAGACCCTTTCTTCAAAACAAAACACCTTATTGCATTGTTCATTTCTGGAGTTTTGCATTCATAATTTCCAGTCATAGTTGATTGAGGGTAGCTGAAACCTTGGAAAGCGACCTGAATAAGGGGATCTGCTGGAATCAGTTTTTCCTGGATTTTAGTGTAGCATGAATCTATCTCAGAAGCTGGATTCATAAAAAGCTTGTATATCCATGGCATTTGTTGTCCTTTAGGCCTGTGAGAATCAGGCTTGGCTGTCCAGTTATGGAGAGTAGTGCCCCAGCCTCTCAGGCAGGGATAGGAAGGCTGGTGTCTTCCACGTGTGCCCCTGTGCAGGTGAGCACATTTCTGTCTGTATCCGTGCAGTTCTCCAGCACAGTGTTGGAGATACACCTCAGTGTTTATATTTCTCTCAGGAACTATGCCTGCTCTCTAATTAATGGATGTGTTGGTGCTATTAAGTAGAATTACACAGGTGTGCTTTATAGTTTAAAAATGGACAGTATTGCAATTTCATATTCTTTCATGTCCTATCTGATTACTTCCTGTCCATGAGTCCTTACCTTTGCTTCATCAGCTCACTTTGGGGAAGGAAGTCAGCAGTATGTTCTGTGCCTTCTTTGTATCAGCCCTGGTTCTCACAATCTCCATTTCTGATATGGAGGACTCACTGGGAATCAAACCCAGGGCCTATTTTCATGTAGTTTGAGACTCAACTGACTCATCCACACTTCAGTGAATCTTCATGTCACTGTTTTTGTAAACATCAGCTGACCTTTAACTGGAATGTCTATCCTCTGTGTCAGCATAGTAAAATTTCTTTTTCCTTTATTGTCTGTCTGCCTGTCTACATATATACATAATCAAAAATATAATTAAATCTTGAAAAATACAAATGTGCATTTTGAAAATTAATGAGGTCTGGGTCCTTATTTTCACTTTATTTCTTCTTGTGACATGTATGCAGTGCATAGTGATTATTTCCCATGTGGGGTCAGTACCTGAACAGAACATATCTTCATTCTTTTTTGCCCTTTCTCTTTCCCTCCTGATCTCTTGGTCTTCTTTCCTTTTGCAACAAACCTATCTTCCTATTTCCCATTTTGTTCTTACTTATATTTTGCATTTCTGATATAAGAAAGTTCACATGATATGTAAGCTTGTGTGTCTGATTCATTTCACGTAATATTGTGGTCCCAAGCTACATCCATTTCCTGAAAATGACTCAAGTCTGTCCTCCTCTGTGGCAGAGTAATGTTCCATCCTCATATTGTGTTTTCTTTATCCATCATCTGTTGATGGACATACAGGCCACTTCTAAGATTTAGCTGTTGTGCACTGTGCTACTACAAACATGGGTGTGCGCAAGTCACTGCAGTATGATGTCTTTAATGCTTCCAGGGAGATATATGGAAGGGGAATGGCTGGGTCAAATGGGATTTCTGCTTTTAGTGCTTTGAGGAATTTCCACACATATTCCTCTGGTGTCCTAGTTTATATTCCCTCTGACAGTGTAGGAAGCTGCCTGTTTCTGCAGGAACCTGAGGCTTTAACTGCCTGGATTCTTGGCTATAAGCAAGAGGAACCAAGTCTGGTTGGGATGAGAACTTAACGCAGGGCTCAGAAACCAGGAGAGGCCCAAATGCCCTGAAAAGGGCATGGATGAGGGCAACTCTGAGGCTTTGCAAGGTTCTTTCTGTTCATTGTGTGAAAGCTTTCAAGATGAGTGAATGTTGACATTTATCAATTGCTTTTCTTCCTATGTCCAGATGACTGTGTATGTTTGTTAATTATTATAGTCTGCTACATTGATTGATTGATTTTTAAATGTTGGATAAATCCTGCATTACTTAGTCATGATGTGTTACCCTTTTCATAGAAATCATCAGTGAAACCTTCCGAACCTGGACTTTTCTTTGTAGGAAGGTTAGACTATGAATTTAGTTTCTTTAATAGGTGTAGGACTGTTGAGACATAGACATTCTTGAATAATCCAGGACAGTGTATGTCTTCCTAGGTCTCTATCTCTGTCTCCTATATGTTGAATTCACTGGCCTCAAAGGTCATTTGTGGTTGGCCTTTCCCCTTTTGATATATGTAGTATGTGCAGTGCTGTCCCCAGTCACTCCTGACACTCATTACTTTCCTTTGTTTTTCTTGACCAGTTTGACTAGAAATGTCTCAGTTTTTTCTTCATTGTTTACTTTTCTACCCATTGAGTCTCTTGCTTGGTTTTGCTTCTTTTTGAGACAGTTTCACTATGTGGTTCATACTGGCTTTGAACTCACTTTGTAGCCGAGGCAGGCCTCACACTCATAGCAATTCTCCTGCCTCAGTTTCCTGAGTGCTGGGATTACAGATATGTGCAGAGTTCTTTTCACAGCAATTGAGTAGCTCTGCAGAAGGCCCCAGCTGGAGCAACACTTCTTGCAAGAGGAGCTGGAGTAGCCTCCTGGCTCTTGCTGCTAGAGGACCTGTGTGGTAGACGAAAGGCTTGGTTTGGTTTTGCCCTCCACAAGGAAGCTACTTCAAGGCTCTGATCATATTTCCTGCTGCCTGTCTGTATTCCATTTACTTTAGATGTGTGCTCCGAGTGTGGCATGATAGTCCTCATGGGAACAGAGTGCAGCCATTGTAGTATGAGTATTGATGACCCACAGATCAGCTCTAATTGGGGGTGCCTGGCTTAGGGTGCAGGCACTCTGCAGCTAATGATCTCGCAGCAGGCTTGAGTTGGCAGATGCCATTTTTAAAGGTGTTTGCCAAAACACCAGTGCACATCTTCTATAATGTCAATTTTGACTTCTCCATGAAGAACAATTGAAGGAGTCCTGAGGAAGGCCTGCTTTCCACAGAAAGGTAAAATTACTGTGTTCATAGATTTCCCAGGACAAGGGTATCATTGTTTCTGCTGCCTGCCTCTTGTCCCATACACAGTGATTGTATTCCTCCTGGTGATAGGCAAGAGATTTTAAAGATTTTCCTAATGCTTCACTCTTAGAGAGAAGACAGAGGCCTACACTGCTTTTGTTCAGTAACCTGTTGATTCCTTCTCTGTTCTGTCCACAGGAAGCTGGCGAAGAGTCTCGGGGAGGCCGGTGAAATCGAGCCTGAAACAGAAGGAATACTAACGGAATATGGTGTCGATTTCTCTGATTTCTCTTCAGAAGTTCTGGACTGTCTCCCTCAAAGCCTACCCTGGACAATTCCACCTGAGGAGGCTAGCAAGCGAAGAGATCTGAGGTAAACACCTGAAACCCTTGAAGGAGTGGTCTGCCTTTCTGCCCTCCAGCCCAGCCTTTTTAGGAGTTGAGCTCCTGCATCACTGTCTCGCCACCAGCATTCAAATTCATTTGAGAATCAGAGGCCAGCAAATTATAGCCAAGTCCAGCTGACTACCTGTTAAATACAGCCCATGTGCTGAGTAGTTTTCACATCTCTAAATGGCTGTGAAAAAAATCTGTTTCATGCAGATTACATAAAAATTTGAATTTCAGTGTTCGTGAACTTGTACTACAGTTGTGTTTATCCCCTTGTGCTGTTTTGTGTCCTTACTGCACAGTTGAGGAGCTGCAGTGGATGCCATGTGGCCTGTGAAAGTTGATGATAGTTACAGCCTGGCCTTTCCCCCAGCTTTGCTGCCCCATTCTAGATTATTCTTATTTCAGAAAGTATGGGTGCTGCTTTTTCTCCCCTGCGAACCCCATTGATCTGGTCAAATTAAGGCAGTGCCCCAGGTTAGCTGCGCCTTCTCTGACTGGGCCTCTCTAGGCACACAGCAAAGGATTCAACACTTTTGTGCTTGCAGCTTCATTTTAAAGCTTTACTTTTTGGTCTGGAATTTGTTGGAAAGCACTTTTGTGGTATTTTTATAACAACATCTTCTTTGAAGATGTTTCTTCATTGTGGGATGTTAGTTCTTTTCTGATATTTCTCTTCAGAATTTGGTTTCAGTCCTGGCACTCATTTTGGATGCCACATGGAGATATTTAGAACCAAGAAAATTTTCATACAAGCACTGAGGCCATGAAGGGTTTGCTAAGGTCATCCCATGTCAGAGTCTTTCACTGTGATGCCCACTGCACTGCTGGACCTAGGGACCCTCGGCCCTGGACATCCATCGCTAAACTGAATCAGAGAATTTGCCTTCTTTGCTCCTGTTGTGTCACAGTGTCTTTCCAGAATTTATTGCTTTTTTTCCTTTTCTTTCTGGAGATAGGCCAGGAAAGGAGATAGTTAGCCCCCTTTTCTACTTGTCAGAATGGCTGATGGGACCATGTTGTACTTGAAGTCAGCTGGCCCAAGTCGCTGACCTGAAGTTTAGGAGCAGCTGGAGCGCAGGGCTGTGAGATCTTGGCTCATGGCTTTCACCTTTCTACATGTAAGGAAAGGAGCCTTCCTTTCCTGCTATGTGAATTGGGAGGTTCTTTTTTTTTTTTTTGATATCTTCATGTGAAGACTCTACAAAAACATCATTTAATGAGAAAAGAGAAAAGAATGTCAAGATGAACCTTAGTGTTGGAAATATGATTTAGTATAACCAGTCTGTAATACAGATCAAAATTTTACTGTACCTGTTTCCCAAAAACTCTTACTTCCAGGAATTTGTCCTCCTCAAAGTATACAAACATATGTGTACAAAGGTATTCATTGCTGCTTTATTATAAAACATTGGAAGTCCTGCTAATGTCTATCCATAAAGGAAGGTTTAATAACCTGTGATATACCTCTATGCTAACATTCATATATTCATCTTTGCAAAAAAGAGAAGGTCCATGTAGACGGTCCTGTAAGGCTGGCTGTCAAATATCCGTAAGGGCAAGAATGAAATTTCAGAACAGTGTGAAGATGAGCCAATTTTCATAGAGTAAATTATGCAAAAACTGTATCTTATATACCCACAAATACATGCATACACTCACACACGCACACACACACACACACACACACAAAATATACACATACAAGAGAAAATTCAGAAGGAAGTAGTGATTACCATGAGGGATGGATTTGGTATAGTAATAAAGAGGTAGGAAATCAATTTTTTTTATTTTGTATACTATATTATTAAAAATTTTAAAATAACTTCTAAAAATTATAAATACATGTTCCTGAAAATAGAAGCAATTGGTCTTTTCTAGCCTGACTCCTAGATTTTGATAAGTACTAAGCATTTCCAAGTCTGCAGACCCGGTGTTCCTCGGGGTTCCCCTCACAGGCTCTACCTTGCCATTCCTGTGTCCTTGTTGCCTGTTGCAGGCAGGCGCTACAGGCGGGCTCTGCTGCCCAACACCTGTGTGCCCTGAGGAAGCCCTTATAAAGTGTGAGGGTCGCGTGGGGCCTCGTGGATCATTTCTGCCCAACGTAGTAATGTTATTTTTTTATCTATTTTAACCTCCAAACATTTTTTCCCATCTGCTATCTCCAGGATTATATTTCTAAAATTCAATTTTGATAGTTTTATTCTTTTGCATTTGAAGTCTTTTAATGGCTTCCTGATACCTAAAGTAGTAATCTTAAAATATAGTTGAGCATACATTCCCACCAATACATGTCTCTATTTTTAAATTATAAGCAAATATCGTATGTTATTGATCTATTATTTACGTTGTAAGCATAAATAAAAATATATATGGGAATGATATAAATTATTAAATATTTTAAATTATAAAAATTATAATTCATTTTACTTTTGATATAAGCAATTTCATTGATTTCATTTTTACTGTTCTTAAATTTCACTTTAACAACTTGTGATATGGAAATTCAGAGGTCTGATTCTGAGTCTCATATGTTTTGATAATTGGTTTTAGTGGTGATCATAAATGAAAACAAGAAATCAGATGTGGTACATGCCTCTACTTGCACTCAGGGAGGCTGAGGCAGGAGGAATGCATGAGATCACTCTGAGCAACTTAGCAACTTAGACCTTGTCTCAAAACAAAAAATGAAGTGTGGGAGGTGTGGCTTAGTCTGATGGTCCTGGGTTCAATTCCTGATATTGGAGGGAAATAGAAAAGGTAAACATCTACAAGACATGAGCTAGCTTGCTAGATCATACTAATTGTTATAGTCCTATTCATCAGTTATATTCCAATTCACTCTGTGATTCTGCTGATAAATTTACATCTTTCCTGATATTAGTTCTTATGGACTAATTGAAAGATTGTACAGTTTTGGATTTTTTTGGGGGGAGGGAGTTCATAAGCAATTATTGTTCAGGTGGAATCTTAAAAACTAATTAGAAAATTATGTTAAGTTTGGGCATATACACATGGCCCATTTTGTCTGTAGTTTATTCACTTACATCAGTTTAGGACCTAAATTGTATAGTAATAAAAGTATTTCAACACATTCATTTAAAAATTTTACCTATAAAACATAAATGTCATTTTTAATTTTTAAATTTTATTTCGTTATGTATTTGGTACAGGGTCTCACTATGCAGCTTGTGATCCTCCTGTCTCAGCCTCCCCAGCACCGGGATTGCAGGTGCGTGCCACCATGCCCAGTTTTGGTGGCTGGCTCAGTGCACCCGGGGGTGCCGCGGTGCAGCCTGTGGAGCCAAGGATCACACGTTGGCCCTGCTCTTGGCCTGCTGAGCTTTCTTTTCTTTTTTTTTAACCATAATTTTATTGAAGAACAAATAGCAATGAGACAGTTTCAAGTCAAATTAGTAGGACAGATTCAATAATTAATACATTGCATATTGTTTTCGTAGTGTTTTTTTTGTTGTACAAGGTGCAGACATGACACTCTGTTTACAAACACTATTAGAGCAGATGCCTCTATTCACCGAATTAAGAGAATGCAGCTGTGTACCTATCTTTTTTTTAAAAGCTGAATTATAGTACAGTTTCAGTAATTAATACTTTTTGCATTGTTATCTTCCTGGTGGTTATCCGTAGTACAAGAAGCAGACAGGATATCCTGTCCAAACACTATTAGTGCAAATCTTTCTTCTCATAGAGTTACGTGAAAGTACTGCACATTTATCCTAACTGTACTGTATATACAAATACAGAATGGTCCTTCCTTTGTATCCCCCCCCCTTTTTTTTTTTTTGTTAGTCCTGCAGAGATGGTGCTGAGCTATCTTGCTGGCCCATAAATGACATTTTTAAAATGCAATAACTTTCCCCCTCAGTGTTAAGATACCACCCTTGAAGGGACAGATTAAATTTGTTGATTGTTTCTATAGTACTGAGTGGGTAACATATGACTGGCAGCTATTGTTTTAAAATCATTGACTAGGGATGAATTCATATTAGAAACAAAAAAAAATCAACTTTGCCATTTTTATGGTGTTAGTAGAAATGATATTGGTAGCTTAGTATGATTTTCAGTCTCTGGATCTCTGCAACAATCTTTTAAAGCTACATACCTATTTATAAGGGATAATTTGGCTAAAATGGATAAATCCTTAAGTCCATGGAAACAGGCTTGGATGATGCCCAGTGACCACAGGTGGCTGGAAGTGTAGGAGCAGGGAGTGCACCAGTGGGCTTCCTTTTCTCTAGAACCTGACTCTCATCCGGACACTTCACTTAGTCCTGACTGTGCAGCTAGTGCAGTCACCGGGGTAATTCATCTATTTGTGTAGTCATAGTTAATTTCTTACTTTGTACAACAAAATTTACATAGAGAAAAGTCTGGAAGTACATTGAAATGTTTGGATCTAATTAGCTTTTCCTTTTCCTTGACTGGTGTTGTGATAGATTTGTTCAGTTTTTCAATCAACACATATTTCCTGAACACCATCCCTAGACTCTGGAAGCATGGCAACAGACAAAGACAGACATGGGCTCTGTCTTTATGGCTTTATGTGTCTTATGGCAGAAGAATATGAATCAAATCCTTTCATAGTCAAACATGAAATCATAATAAATGAGAAAGGTATTTGGTACACAAGGGGTGTGAGATTTCTTCTGCTCAGAGGGCCAGTATTGTCAGAGACGCTTAGTCAATATTCATTTTCCTAGAAATGGCAAAAGACCTAGGATTGCATCTTAACTTTTTGTCACCATGACAAAATACCTAAGAAAAGTAACTTGAAGGAGGAAAGGTTTATTGTGGCTCCTGGTATCAGAGGTGTCTGTCATAGTCACTGGCCCCATGTATGCGCTGGCCAAGGCAGGACATCATTTTGGAGAGGTTGTACTAGACCGAGGCTGCCCTCCTCATGGCAGCCAGGAGGCAGCTGCAGCGAGGAGGAGTATGTGCCAGCAGGCTTCCTCCTTGCACCTTTGCTCCACAGAGCTTCTCCCTGCTGGACAGTAGCAACCACAGCCAGCTGGGTCTCTTCCTTGTGTTTATTGTCCCATGTGCCCATCATCTCTGAAGACACATTGAGCCTCAAAGTGTGCTTTACTCATTTCCTAGACATTTCTCAGTCCAGTCAGGTTGATAATTAAGGTTAACCATAAGAAACTGGACGTGGTGAGATAGGCTTAGAATCCTAGTACTGAGGCAGGATGATTGAGAGTTCAGGCCAACCTGGATTATATAGTGAATTTCAGGGCAGCCTGGGCTATATAACATGACCGTCTGGAAACAAAACAAGAAAATTAAAAAATTAACAATGACAGACCCAGTCTCAACACATGCTGAAAAATGTGTGCTATATTGAGTAAATTAATGGACATTTAAACTCCTAAAATCAAACCATTCATGTCCTTTTTCTCCTTTCTTCTCCCCTAAAACATTGATTTACGTTGTACATAGTGCATATGTGTATCACCACATATTGAGTTAACCCCACAGCCCTGGGGAACTCCTCTCATGGACCGTCCTGCGCTGGACCTGTGGCGTTCCTCTGGCTCTAGCTACATAAGAACTACATACCCATTTAGGTTTGGTATTTGAACAATTATATTTGGAACAGAAAAGTTCCATCAATCTTTAAACCTCATAATCCAATTATGTCAGTAAAATTCCATTTTTTTCGTCCAGTGGAATTGGGGTAATATTTTGCAAACTGAAGTAGAGAGAAATTCTGTTTATTTTGAAAAGAAAAATGGTTGGTTAGCAATTTTTAAGGAGTGAGGCTGGTGTGAACTTGTGGGGGTGATCTGGCTCTTCTGATGGGCTCACCATTTTTTTTGAACCCTTGGCTCTGGAGATCGTTGCTTGCACGGCCTAGTCCTGTAACTCTCTTTTGCAGGTCATCTAAGGTTAAAAACAATTAAAAGCAACACCAATACTGCAAATTTCTAGATTAGGAAGACACTGTGTCCCAGGAAACTGCTTCCAGGGATTGCACCAAAAGTCCAAGGAAACCCCAGGGGTATTTCTGAGACTGGCTGTGGTTCTGTGTCATTTCATTCATACTGTTCTGTTTCCTCTGATGGTAAACTAGAATAGGAAATCAAGTCTTAAAGTTCAGTGAAAAATGTAAATATTGGAGAGGAAAGTGCCACACCAAGCTGATCTTCTCTTTTCCCTATAGTTTGGGATTATTGGTGGTTGTGTGAGTCATGTCCCTCTGTAGCAGGGCCATAGCTCTGCTGCAGCAGAGGAGGTTTCTATAGTTTTTATGAGAGTGCTTGTGGGTATCTGTTTCTCTATTATTCTCTTAATAAAAAGGAAGCTCAGTGACCTCCACCAGACCACTGCAAATGTGAAAATTGGCACTGAAAATTGCTTGCTCTAGATTTTCCAATTGCTCACTTGTGCGCTCTCTCTCTCTCTCTCTCTCTCTCTCTCTCTCTCTCTCTCTCTCTCTCTCTCTCTCTTTCCCTCTTCCATTTAATGTCATTCTGCCAACTGATGATTTTATTATTATAAGCAGGACATTGTATTCACTTTTAAAAAGAAATATGGAGCGGGAGTTAAAACTACAAACTACAGCTTCTTAGCTGCCAAAATAGAAAACAATGAGCTAAAAATACTGAACCCAGAAAGGGTGCTGTGGTGAAAAATAATGAAATATTTTAAGGTGGAGCTGTTCCAAAAGGGCAGAAATTCCCTCTCACTCCAGGTAAAGCCAACCTTGAAATAGCAACTTGAAAGGAGAAGCATCTCATACTAACCTCTTTCGGGTCAGCTCTTTTGTGGGAAACCTTTCAAACATAACTCACATTAAATGACTAATGATCTCTCTGTGTACCAGAAAGTCTAATGTGATTAAATTGCCATTGAGAAGGAGTTCCTCTGGGCAGTCAGTGTGTGTGGCATGGGGAAGAGCACTAGGAGTTGGTCCTGGCTCTCCAGGAATGAGCTGAGGACTTTGGGCACATTGGGGGCTCTGGGTAAGAGTGGGAAGAGTAAGCAGGTTCATGTTTTCTAAATGAATTTAGGATTTTCAAGAAATCCTAAATTTCTTGAATTTAGGTTTCTGTTGGTAGGGCATGAGTTCTTTGAGGTGGGCTTTTTTTTTTTTTTTTAATGGAGACAGGGGCTTCTGTGGCCAGGTCTCTTTTTTAATAGATGGTTTTGAGCTTTTCTCATGGATCATCTCATGGACCTGGTGTTCCTCTCACTATACTTTACAGATTGCTCAGCTAGGTACTTCAGATCCTTCTGCTTTTAACATAATTTAATGTTTGAAATATCTTAAATTCTTCATAGACATCTGATCTTGGATTTGAAAGAAAATTATCTCCATTGGTGACTATCACATTTATCTGAGAAAAAAGTATGACTGTGAATGCCATAGGCAACGCATGATGATTGTACAGGAAATCATGTTTTAAATGTTAAATGTTAGTGACCAAGGAAACTCCATCTCTCCATAGCTAGCGAGAAGCAAGACCAAATTGTTTGGCATCATCTGGAGAGGCTATTATTGTCATTTTGAAACCACTGGCAGAATTATTCTTTTCATGTAAATCCCAACTCACTGTTTGTGAACTTACAGGAAACTCATATGTAGTAACAAAAGTTAATGAGTCCTGGGCTGAGAAGGCAGCTCAGTGGTGTAATTGCCTGCCTGGCAAGTGCAAGGTCCTGAGTTTGCTCCCTGGTACACACACAAAAAAAGATTAATGAGTCCTAAAGTAGATCCGCAAGTGGACATTCTTGGTTGTAAGCATGTACTTTCTTTAGTAGTTTGCCATCCCATGAAATCTGTGTTGTTAGCACTGTTCATAGAGAGGATAAATATTCAAGAATAAGTAGATTTTTGTCTGAACAGATGGGAAAATGCCAATTGGCAATGAAGACAATATTTAAATTTATTCCCTTGAACTATTTTTATAGCATTGTGGAAAAGTGGATGTATGGATAAGATGACTAATTTCTATATATCATAAATAAAACCTGTTAGCAAATTATATTTTGACTATCTGAAGAAATACTTTCTGTTGATGGCCTGTGATTTGAAATAAACTAAGATGCAGAGATAGATAATTTTCAAAGTCACATAGTTTCTTTAGTATCCTTTATACTGAAAATTCACCCTCTTAAAAATTTTACAATTTAGTATTTTCTGGCATAGTTACAAAATTACACAGGCATCTCCATTACCTAATTCTAGAACCAGGCATGATGGTATATAACTGTGATCCAAGTACTTGGGAGGCTGAGGCAGGAGGATCACTGGGAGCTCAAGGCCAGGCTAGGCTATGTAGTCAAGACAGGTCTGAGCTACATGGTGAACCCTGTCTTAAAAAAAAAAAAAAAAAAAAAGAAAAAGAAAAGGGGAGCAGAGAGAGAGAGGGAGGGAGGGAGGAATGGGAGGAATGGAGGGAAGAAGGGGAGGGGAGAAGAGATATCAATCCCATCAACTCTCACCCCCCACCTGGGCTCTTTGCAGATTTGTGGATTTCTCTATTCTGAAATGGGCTTTTATAT
The DNA here is from genome assembly GCA_004027165.1 of Ctenomys sociabilis. Taxonomy (NCBI): domain Eukaryota; kingdom Metazoa; phylum Chordata; class Mammalia; order Rodentia; family Ctenomyidae; genus Ctenomys; species Ctenomys sociabilis. The sequence continues at coordinate 155,183 of PVKA01000293.1, read as the reverse complement.
TTTATAGCTAGCTTTAAAAAAAATTTAGCATGTTTTCAAGGTCCATTCATACTGTGACATTTTATACAACTTCATTTCTCTGTGGATGAATAATATTTTACTCTATGGGTATACTATGTTTCATTTATTTATCTGTTGATGGACATTCAGGCTGATTCTGCTTCTTCACCCATCTGAGGACTGCTGCTATGAATATTTGTGCATGAGTTTTGTTATGGGCATATATTTTCAATTCTCTCAGGTACATACCTGGGAGTAGAATTTCTGGGTCATATAATCATTCTGTACTTACCATGTCCAGTGCCTGGCAAGATGTTTTCCAGAATAGCTCTACCATTTTGCATTGCTGGCAGTGCAAGCATCTCAGTGTTCCCTGTCCTCACCAATGCTTGTCAGTCTGCATTTATGATTATGCCCACCCTTGTGAGGTGTTTGCTTGTTCTTTCTGTAATGATTAATGATACTGGCAATAGTGTATGTGCTTCTTGGCCATTTGTTTATCTTATTTGAAGAAGTATCTATTCAGATCATTCACTCTTATCTAAAATTGGACTCTTATTTTTATATAGAGTAGAAGTAGGAATAGTAAAAAAAAAAAAAAGGAATAGTTTATATGTCCCAAATACTATTCACTTATCAAATAAATGATTTGCAAATATTTTCTTCCGTTCATGGTCTTGCACTCTTTATTTTGTTTTGTTCTTGTTTTTGTTTTTAATGGTGCTAGAATTGAATGAAGAGCTTTCAGACTGATCTACATTCCCACCCTTTTTTTGTGTTTTTTATTTTGAGAATCAGAGTTGTCTAGGTTGGACTTGAACTTGTGACCCTCTTGTCTCATGCTTCCTGCATGCTGGAACTTCAGACTCCATGACCGTGCCTGAGTCTTGCACTTTCTTAATTAACTATTATTTTTTTAATGTATTTAGGGATCTACACCTAAATACTCTGTAGATTGGACTCGTAGTGATTCTCCTGTTTTTCAACCTCCCAAACTCTGGGATCATAGTCACATGCTACCATGCCCAGTCTCAGGCATCATCTCATGCCCTAGGGGCAGGGCTGGCACAGCACTGTGGGCAGTAAATTCCAGTCGCTGTGCTCTGCCTAAGCAGGAGCGTTAGTACTCTGCGCTGTCCGGCCGGCCCTCTTGTGCTTTCCTGATGGTGGTGTTGGGCGCATACATTTCCAAACCTGCAGAATTCCAGTTTATTTTTCTTAGATTGCTTTTTGAGGGGGGCAGGATCTCAGTATGTTGGCCAGATTGGCCTTGAATTTGGGATTCACTTGCCTCAGTCTGGTGGTAGCTGGTATTATAGATGTGGACCACCATGCCCATCTTGCTTATTTTTGATATTATATCAAAGCAATCATTGGCTGTAAGATTATGAAGATTCATGCATAGTTTTCTTCTTGGTTTTGCAGTGTTCTTACATGTATGTTTGTGATCCACTGTTTGTGTATATAAATGGTCTGAGGTAAGAGTCCAGCTTTGTTCTTTTGCATGTGTGTTGCAGTTGTCCCTGTGCCACAGGGCAAGACTACTGTTTAGAAGATGATTCTTTATCTATTGAATTATCTTGGTATCATTGCTACAAAGTGGTCAGTCATAAATATCGAGGTTTATATTGGGACTCAGAATTCTATCGCACTTATCTGTGTCCCTATCTTTATGCTAGGACCATACTACCTGAATTACTGTAATTTTGACATAAGTTTTGAACTTAAGAAGCATGAGTTCTTTCAGTTTCACTCTTCCACCAGGATTTTTTCATCCTTCAATGTCTCATGCATTTTCATATGAATTTTAAGATCTGCTTGTCAATATTGGGAAAGGGGTTTCTTGGTAGCAAGGGATTATATTGAATATTACATCAATTTGGATAGTGCTACCAACTTAATAGTATTAAGTCTTCCAGCTTGGGAACATGCAATGTTTTTCCATTTATTAGTACTATAATTTCTTTTAGTGATGTTTTATAGTTTTTAGTAGACAAGTTGTGCTGTTTGTTAAATTTCTTCTTATGTATTTTTATTCTAGTTACTATTAATGAATTTGTTCTCAAGTAGTTCACTGTTGCTATTTATGCATACAGTGGATATTTATGTATATATATTGCAAATTGAGATCTTGCAGAACACATAAACTTTTTTGTGGGCTGTATTTAGAAGTCTATGTCATCTGCAAATACAGTTTTTTTTTTCTTTCCTAATCTATATATCTTTTATTTATTTTTCGTACTCAGTTGCTCAAACAAGAACCTTGATACAATGTTAAGTGGAAGCAGCAGGGGCTGGCCTCCTTATCTTGTTCCTGGTCTTGGGGGAATCAACTCCATCTTCTCGTATTAACTGTAATCCTAGCTATCAGGGGTGGATTCTTGGATATCTTCAATTAGGTTGAAAATGTTTCCTTTTGAGCCTAGTTTGTTGATTTAGTTTTCTATTTCCTTGTTTGTCTTCCATCTAATTGTTCTCTCTGTTAGTGACATTTGTATGTTAAAGTCTCCAACTATTACAGTTGAATTCTGTATTTCTTTCTTTAGTTTTGCCAGTTTTTGCTTTCATGTATTTTTTACTCTATTGTTAGGTACTTATGTTTGTAACTGTTTTGTTCAACCTCATATTATAAATGTCCTTCTTTATCTCTATTAATGCTTTTTTGATATGTCTATTAATGCTTTTTTGATATGAATTCTGTGTCATCTACTATGAGTTTTACTAATCCAAACATGAAGAGGTGTTTGTGTCCCTGCTAAGTGCCCTTGTAGAAACCCTAAGCCTTAAGTAAGGATGCTGAGAGGCGACACCTCTGTCTGGGCTGACCTCAGGTCATAAGGGGTGGAACTCTCAGGAAGGAGGTTTCTCTTTCACAAGAGACCTCTGTCCCTTCTGCCAGATGAAGACACAGCAAGAAGATCCCATCTCATCATGAGGGGAGGAAGTCATGCCCACCCCTACTGGCCATGGATCTGCTGGCTCCTTGATCTCGACATGCTCAGCTCCCGTATTGTGGTCAGTAAGGCCTGTTGTTTATAAGCTGCTCATCCCCACATTCTGTTCCAGCAGTCTGAGTAGACTGAGATGGTCTAGACTCTGTGTGGCTGGACTAGAACCCCTAGATTGTTGGAAAGCCATTCTGTGCTTGGCTGCAGGAGCCTCTGCCTGTGCTGGGGCATGCCGTCATCTCAGGCATGCACTTCACCACGCAGCCTTGGCCTTGACCCCCGCCTGCGAGGAGCTTCCAGATCAGCTGTGAGGGCCTAAAGCTTTCATGGGTCTTTCCTGATGTGTGCATGTCTGGCCACCTCTGTCCTCAGGGAGGAGTCCAATAGTTTCAAAGCTCTCTATGGACGTCTCCTCCAAGTTTTCTCTTTCACTTTTTTGGCCTTCACCTGCTCCACTGACATCACTTTCTCAGTGGGCTGTGGAGTTGAATAAACTACTGACTGTTTTCAGCAAATATTTATGAGGCTGTTTGTCCAGAGTAAGATCTGGTGTAGGGCAATCAGTCAGCCATGAATTGGTTTTGGGAGCTACTGACTAAGTCAAACACTGGCCCTGCTTCTGGAGTGATTTCAGGACCCTTTCTGTCTGTTCTGCCCCATATAGACTGCTGTATCTTACCTCCCTTGTAAGGCTCTGTTATTTAAGGCTTCTGCAGAGTTGGGGAGAGATGTTAGGACCTCCCTCCCAAAATATCCGTTCTTATTGATATTTTGCTATTTTTCTTGAAGATTTGTACCTCACATTGATAGAAGCCTTTGGTTAATTTCTGGAGTTCTGAAAATGTTGATCTTAATAATCTTGCCAGATTTCCTGTTACACATATGGAGTAAGAGTCCTACAGAGGTCTCTGGTCTCCTTCCCATTCAAAACTTGGGCTTGGCCAGACAAATAGTTCAGTGGATTAAAGCGCCTGCAAATAGGTGAAGGACCTGGGGTTTAATCCCTAGGTTTGCCTTGCTGGCCCTGTCCCCCAGGGCATGTGGAGATGGTAATTGAGACTGGGCATGGTGACGCATGCCTATAATCCCAGGTCTTGGGAGGCTATAAACAGGAGAATCGCTATGAGTCCGATCTAGTAGGGAGACCCTGAACACCCTTGTATACCCTTCCCTAAAATACAGAAGAAAAAATAATAATAATAATTGGGCTGGAGATAAAAGAAGACAGTGTCCTGTAGAAAGTTTTGGGAAAACAACAGTCTTCCTGGGAAGATAATAGAGGAAAAGGAAATGAGAATTTGAAAATAACACCTCTAATCCTAGCACTTTGGTGGTTGAGGCAGCAATATTGTAAGTTCAAGGAAGCCTGGGTTGTATAGCAAGACCCTGCATCAAGGAAGGAAGGGAGGGAGGGGGAAGGGAGGGAGGGAGAGAGGGAGGGATAAGAAAGACAGAAAAGGGCCACAGAATAGTCAATAATTTTGTGTAAAAAAAATCTTTCCTAAGATTAAGAATATTGGGTAGCCTGGCATTCATAACAGTACAACGGAAAGAAAGAAAGAAAGACAGAAGAAAGAAAGAAGACAGAGAAAGAAAGAAAAGAAAAGAAACTAACTCTGTTGATATGGAAAAAGAAAAATTAAAACATTTTTTGTAGGGAGATACTAGGGATTTAACCAAGACCATTCTACAGCTCCAGGCCTTATTTTTTTATTTTGAGACAGGATCTCACTGAGTTACTTAGTTGCCCAGGCTCAGTCTAAACTCCAACTTGTGATCTTCCTGCCTCAGGCTCATCTCAGTCATGTGCCACCACATTCACTGAGGGAAATGTATTTCTTAGCTTCCTGTCTAGTTCTACACTCAGCTCTTCACCTCTTTCCAGTTCTGTTCTGATAGAGTTCCAAGTCTGGCCCACGCCTGGTACTGTTTTTTCTATTTTATAGGCACATCCTAACTGCATGAGGCCTCAGTCTCTGGACACTTTCATTGTGCCTTTCTGTTTTCCCTTAGCACTTGGTTCATGTACCACAACTGCCCTCTAATTTACCCAGATGTGACTCCTGCCCCTGCTATGGATAGCAGAATTCTTATCAGTATAAGGGATGGGTTTCACCTGTCCGTTTCTCAGTACTTGGATGTAATAAATTATATCTGTAATAACTGTGTGTAGGATAAAAGGAGAAAGGAGGAAAAATGGCTTTCTTTAAAAGTTTGCCTAACATATATTAATTTACTCAGTATAATACATATTTTTAGCAAGTTCAGGACTCATTCCCATTTTATTTTGGTGCTCCTAGGGAAATGAATATTGATAAAATATAATTTGGTGCCTTCAGTGTGTAAGGAGACAATTAGGTAGAAAATATCTTAAAGAATAGAATGTTAATATTACTATTATAAAACAAGAGGTACAATTTTGTTTCTGGCCAAGATGGTGTATACAGAGTCCTCACAGCTCTACCTTGAACTGAAAATCTGAAGTAACACAGCAGCAAGCATAGGAGATTTCATGGGGTGGATGAAGAAGTCAGGCTATGTAGGGGTCTCAGGACTCAGAGCATGATAGTGGCACCTCAGGTGACTGTATTGTTGCCATGTATCCTAGACATGGTACTGCAGAATCTCTAATGTAGAATGGCCAAAAGGCACAGAAAAGGTAATCTCCCAGAAAAACCTGCCTCCTCTCACCAGAGGACCAGGAAAGGGTGACCTAACAACAGGGACCTTCTTGGCAATACCAACCCTGTACCAGCCACACATAGCACCGTGAGAGTGGGTCCTAGCAAGGTATTAGTGTTACATAGACTGCCATCCTTGCACAATCCCCACACCTAGAGTTATCTCTGGAGCAAGCAGTGAGCTAATCTTCCATCCTGCCTACCACGTGCAAATGATACACCTTCTCCTACTAGGGTTGATGTCAGACCTGGGCCAGGGGCTCCTTTTCTGTTCCCTGCACAACAGAAATGGCTGGTGGCATTGCCAGTCCCTTGCCTGGGTAGTGAGAATGGGTCCAAGTGAGGAGCTATGCATTCCCTGTCCCAGCGGAAGCAGGAGTGCTCCCACCGCCCTCCTGTGGTAGCGTTACCAGGGCAGGTGTCCCCTTGCCCATCTAGTGGAAGCTTACGGAGCTCAGATTCCCCTCCTGGGGTATGGCTGGCAGTGTTGAGGGCAGAGCTGTCCCCCTGCAAAAACAGGCCTGGAGTCTACTTTGCTTGTTTTGTTTGTTTGTTTATTTTTGTGATTTTTGGGTAGTTTTCTTGTTTAAAATGAAGAAACAATCCACTCTGGGGAGGGGGTTGTGTGATTTAGTGATGAAATTTTATTTTTATTTTTTTTGTGGAACCAGGGATTGAACTCAGGCCCTTGTGCTTGCCAGGGAAGCACTTATTCCACTGAACCATCTCCCCAGCCCCCAGTAATGAAATTTTAAATGAACTAAAGCTATGTAAATGACCAATAAGATATATACCTGAAGATATACTTAACATCACTGGTCATTATAAAAATGCAAATCAAAACCACAGTGAGATGCCAGTTTACACCCACTAGGATGGCTGTAATCATAGTAACGAGGGTTAGTGAAGATGCAGAGGTGCTGGAGCCATCACAAACTGCTGGTGAGAATGGAAAACAGTGTGGCCATCTTGAGAAACCAGTTGGCATTTCTTCTATATGCCAAACCCATAGTTCCCGTGTGACCCAGAACTTTACTCCTAGACAGTTGAGACCACAGCCATACCAGAGCTCACATGTGAAGTGCATAGCAGCATTATTCAAAAATGGAAACAGCCCTGGACCATCTGAGCTGATGAATAGAAGAACAGAATGTGAAGTACCCATGCTATGGGTGGTTACTGCGGTACGTGCTGCCTGTGGATGGAACTTGAAGACATCATGCCAAGTGAGAGAGCCTGCAAAAGGCTGCTTACTTTATAACTGTATTCCATGAAATGCACAGAGAGAGTGACCCCAAGGGGGCTGTGATTGCTAGGTCCTGTAGAGAAGTGGAAGCATTGGTGACTGCTAGAGGGACAGGGCAAAGGCAGTGAAGTTTTTAGAGTTGTTAACCGTAACAGCCAGCTGAGGCACCCCTGCCACAGGCTCGACGCCCCTGGGATACAGCTTCTTTTTTTGGTGCTGAAAATGTTTTAAAATTAGACTGTGATAGTGATAATTCACTGCATATATTCTAAATGTCTAAATTGTGTGCTAGAAAAGGGCAAATTTTATGGTATGTGGTTTTTTTCTTTGCTGTTTTTAAAATCAGTACATGTAAGATGCTGTATTAAAGACTAAAAATTGAATTCATCAGTCTTTCAGAGATACATTGATATAGAAAAGACATTGAAAGGCTAAACATGCATTCACTCTAAAAAAGCTAAGCAGGAGAAGAGAGCAGTGCCCTCATTGCAGTAGAGGTCAGCTGCAGAAATTGTGCTGGAACAGCATGGAGAACCCAGAACCACACCCCTGCATATGTCCCTTGCATTACTTGGACCCAGATGTCCTATAAAAGGCCCATGTATAAGAGGAGTGGGTCCTATAGGTGGTAGTGAACGGGTTGCTGGGAGGCAGGGCCTCACCGGAGCAAATGGGTCACCAGGACACTCCTCTCGCCCCACCCCTGCACCGCTCTCACTCTGTGTATCCCTACCACCGTGGGCATTGGGCATGTTTCTTCTCTGTGCTGTCCTCCATGGTACCCTGTCTTGCCAGGGGCTAGGAGCCCCGGAGCCATGCAGGTGCCATGAAGAAACCTCTACATCTGTGAGCCAAAATAAAGCTTTCTTCCCTTAAGCTGTTCATGGCAAACATTTTGTCACAGCAACAGAAAATTGGCTTGCAGGTCCCACAGTGAGTAAGCGTGTGGGGAGAGAGAAGAAGGAGCCCTGGGGAGTATGTTAGGGGAGGGGCACCTTAGGAAGGTGGGCAGTTCAGGAGCCAAGGCAGAGGGAAAGACCAGACTGGGGGCAGCTTTAAGCTCTTCTGGCCTTGGCTGTGGTGAGGTTGGTTGGGGCAAAGCTGGAACCTAGGTCCCTCAATTCAGTTGTGAGCTGTTCTCTTTGTCTTATGTCTCTCAGGAGTGCTTCTGTGAAGTGACTTGAGCCAAAGCCAGATTCAAGTCAGCTGAAAGAAGAGTGCTTGAGAGATGGAAAGTGGGGGCCTTCAGTACACATCTGTGGTCAGGGCCATAGGGGTGCAGGGGGCCAGGGGTGGGTGTGAGATGGCTCTGCAAGTGGGGAGGGTTTAAGCTCACTGGTAGGAGAGGGTTAGGAGCCATGGACGCTGTGCAGTTTTGGATTCCTCTGTGGAAATTGCCTTCAGAGCCTGAGGCACATTTTCAACAATGGCAAATCCTCCTTTTCTGAGGGCGGATTTGGTTTTTGGAAATAGCCAAGTCAGTTCAGAGCCAAGGGTGGTAAATCAGGTGGGTGATCAAGCTGGATCATCCAACTCCAAAAAAAAAGTATAATTATAAAGCAGCAAAACTGATTTTCTTGTGAAGTTCATGAGTTGGCTTAGAACATGGTTCATAAAAAATTCCAAAAACTGCTTGAGTTTGGTAGCATTGTGCATGGAGCCCTTGAGCTTTGGATGGAGACATGGGGTATACACAGGGAGCTGGGCCCTGTGTGAACTTGGCTTTCTCTTCGCTCCGCATGCACAAATGTAATGTTGTGTATAGTTGTTGCCTGAGAGGTGACTTAGTGGAATTATACCAAAGTTTATATGTGGGAGAATCGAGAGTTTCAAACCGTGATTGTTTAAACAGTTCTCCTGTGGTCTCTCAGATGTAATTAGAATTCCTAGGATAGGAGTGTTCCCACAAGCATAACAATACTTTAAATGTGTGTTCAATTATCCTTTTCTATAGTCATATTTAATCGTTTCTTTTTGAAATACAGTTATTTTGAAAATATTAAATCACACACACTTGAATGTCTCCGAGACTTAAGTAGGCACCCGCAGAGTGTCCCTCTCCTATCTTCTCTGCCTAGCTGTTTGAGGCCAGAGCAGGGAGAAAAATCAGTTCCCAAGCATGTCATCTCTGTTAGTATTTGGCAAAAATATGCAGGATAAAGCAAATTAATATATGAAAAAGTGGGGGCTGGGGATTTGGCTCAGCAGTAGAATGCTTGCCTAGCAAGCTGGAAGCCCTGGGTTCAGTCCTCAGCACCAAAAACAAAAAATAATCCTCCCCTAAAAAACAGTTCAACCAAAAAAATGCAATAAAATCAAAAAAGACCAAAAACAAACAAGGCAAATATATGAAAAAGTGAAGTGTTTGCCTACCAGTAACTTTATTATTAATGTGACAGATACATGACGCTCATCATTTAATGAATGCTTATTGTATATTTTTTTATACACATGTATATCATCTACTCATTCAAGCCCTGTGTAATACTTGTCTCTATTTTACAGAAGAAACTGTCACAGGTGCAGTCACTTGTCCAAGGTCACACAGCAAAAAGGCTAGCATGGGGGTTTGCATTCAGATCTGTGGTCTGGGAAGCTTCTACCTGCTACTCCCATCTTCATGTGTTCCCACCCTCAAACCTGTTCCCTGACAAGTATGAAAGCCAGTCACAAGTACTTCACACCTCCCACCTCTCATACTGAGAAAATAGAATTGGATCTCCTTCAGCTCCTTACTGGCTAGAAGACCAGTATGGCAGCATTATAGTATATGGAAATTTGACCAAGGTGATAGTCTTAAAGTTACTTCATCTTTGAAATGATACCTGCTATCACATTCAGGTGTGCCCTCCTCCCTGCACGTGGGCGGCACAACATGTGCTTGGAGCTGGCATGAGTGTAACATCCTGCCAGCAAGCGTCGGAGAAAGCCATGACAAGCTAGCCATTCTAGGAAACTTTCTGCAGCTATTGCAATAGTTAAGACTTCTTGTTTTGGTCCCAAATAAGAGAAGTGAAACTGCTGGAGCTCACTGAAGCAGAAAGGAAAATCTGTTTTAAGGAACCGGTGTCTCCCAGAATACAAGGGCATGCAAGCAGGGGCTACACTCTGCCTGGCCTGTTCTGCATGTATCTGCCTCTCCTTCCAGTCGCACAAAGGTGCCCCCTTTGCTTTCTGCTCTGCAGTGGGATGGCTGCTGATTGTTGTTCCTACGTTGCTGTCTACCACTGGGAGACCATACTTTCCCCTTTCTCCCCACCCCCCACTCCCTCCTCTGGGTGGGTTCCATGCTGGTTTGGGAGCGGGTGTAAGATCAGCATGCCAGTATGTCTATCCTGCTGTTTTCCCTCCTGCCTACCTTTGTGGACAGTGTAAGTTATGATTTCTCTGATTCATGAGTTTAAAATTTGTAAAGGATTCTGATATCACAGAGGTGAAATACAAAAATGTAGATTGTTGAGAGGTAAATATGGTTTAAGTCCTGTCACTGTCATCTGAGTCTTTATTTTATTTATTTAATTTATTTTTTTATTTTACTGAAATACAAATGTCAATCAGACAGTTTCATGACACCTTAAGCATACAGATTCGATAAATTAATACATTGCAAACTGTTTTCATAACGTTTTGGTATTGTACAAGGTGCACACATGATATTATATTTACAGATATTATTTTAGCAGTGAATTAAGAGTGTAGCTGCTTACTTATCTTTTTATACCTGAATTATATCAAAAATTCAATAATTATTTTCCTAGTGGATGACCATAGTACTAGAAGCCGACATAATATCCTGTCCAACCACCATTAGAGCAGATCTTGCCTCTCATAGAATTATGTAGAAGCACAGCGTTATCTATCCCAACTGTACTGTCTATACACACACATCATGATTTTTTCTTTCTACACCCCTTCCTTTGTCTACACCTGTCAAAAGTGGGCACTCCATTGACATTCAACTAACTTAGGTGCTTGAATTCGACACCACAGTCCAACACAGTCCAGCATTCTACAACCATAGTGAGTTATTCAAAGAAATTGTTGACCATAGCCATTTACAGCTCAGCTTAATATTATGGCCCTGTGACGTATACTTCATTTTTATACTTTCCTGCTGGATGTCATCTGAGTCTTTAAAGTGAAAAGGGAAATATCTTTTTTATGAGGTTGTGGCAGGACTTAATGTAAAAATACATATACTACTTAACATGGGATCAAACACCTACTACAGTTGAGAAAATAGTGGCCCTTCCTTCTTTCTGATCACTAAGGCACATCACCATGCCAATAAGATGTTTAAGTAAGGTAAAGAGTAAAAAATTAGAACTATTTTCAGCCCTTGAATACTCCCTCTTCCCAGTTTTTGGTCTCCTCTTCATCTACCCACAGTTAGGAGTTTATTTGTAATCCAGAGGACTTTAGCTCTAAACCAGAACCACTCTGTAGGGAGCCCTTGGACCAGGGCTGGAAGGCCCAATGCATTGCCAGCATGGGTTCTGCTTTCCAGACAATATTATGCTTCTGGTGAATGGGCTATTACATTAGGTGAAAACCATTCAAGGTTCTCCCACCAGAGGCTGGAATTAAAGAGCCCAATGAAGATTTAATTCAGTAAGTATTTATCATTGAGAAACTGAATACACTCATAAATGGAGGCCAAGGCTCCACTGGACCTACTCTGGGGGTCCCGGTGAGCCAGGATAGATGCTTATCCCCAAATTCCACTCGAATAGAGCAGTGGCAATGGGTGGGGAGTGCATTTATTCTCAACATGACCATGCTGGGGAGAAGAACAACAGACTAGTGACTGAAAGTCTGACCCTTTGAGGTTACTAACAACAGTCTTGGGGTTAAATAGCAAGGCCCAAGTACATGTATAGTTGATGGTCATGGTCAGGCCAGGGTTGGGTTCATCACTGTCTCAGAATGGTCAACTGGGGCCTTGTCACAGTCAGAACATTATTGCAGAACCACATGTGGTGGGATGACACGCCTGTCATCCCAGCAGTCGAGATGCTGAGGCAGGGATAGTAAATTCAAAGCCAACTTGGACTACAGAGCAAGATCTTGTCTCAAAAATAAGTAAATAGAGCCAGGCAAATAGCTCAGTGAATTAAAGCACCTGCTTAGGCAGATGCAGTGGCCTGGTTCAATGCCTGGCCTGCTGTGCCAGCCCCGCCCCTGGGGTACAGTGAGATGGCGATTGAAACTAGGCATGGAGGCATGTGCCTGTAATCCTACCTTTTGGGACACTAAACGCAGGCAGATCACTACAAGTCCAATCTATGTAGTGAGACCCTGTAGACCCTGTACTAAATTAAAAAAAAAAAAAAGAAAGAAATTTAAAAGTTAAAAAAATTTTTTTAAAGAAAGTTATTGCTGCCAAGGGTGTAATTTATAGACTCTTGTCACAGGAGTTTAATCCATGGGGCCTGTTGTTCCTGGAATCCCAGGTGAGGACAGGAAGAAAGTGATGCAGAGATGGCCAGCTTTTATCCTGCTTCCTGTTACTCACTGGGCATCTGCAGGCAAAGTGAAAAGTCAGTGAATCTTTAGCAAAAGCAGTCTCTAAGTCCTTACAGTTGATGTAGTTGGAATTTAAAACTGTATCATTGAAGGAAACAGTCCTTTCCACGTGAATCATGTCTAGAAGGAAAGATGATGCATCTATATAGATCACTAATGCAGGGCGTCTGGGCAGAAGTGGTTTATGAGATCTCCATTAATGGAGGCAAGCACAGTTGGAGCAGCCATTCAAAGCCAGAGCTGGAGGAACATAGTATAAAGAGGGCTGGAACTGTGAAAGGGAGTGTAATCTAATGGCAGGCCTTCAGGACCTATTTCTTCCTGGCAGCCAAGTACTAAAGGATAGGGAAGGCGAGGAAGAGAGAGGAGCCTGGAGGGCCGTGGTTGGGGATTCAGGGCCAGTCCACATGTGAAGGACCCAACATGGTGTTGAACAAGGTGCAGTACAGGGAGCACTGGAAGCCAGGGGTCACAGGCTTGGGGTCTCCTGGGCTTCCTCATCTGTACTTCTTTACTGTGTCTGTGTACTTCATTTGAAAACTGCCTGGAGTAGACAGTAAGTGTGACCATGTTTTCCTCTCAAAATCTGAGTATTTAGATATTAAAATCAGCCAAGAAGTCGTTAGCCTTTTTTTTTTTTTTTTAAATTATACCACCAGCTCTGAATAAGGCAACAGAATTTTGGCTCACAAAGACTATTTAAAGTAAGACTAGACTTGGCTCTGCCCATTAGTGAGAGGAAAAATTCATACTTTTTTCCTGTTCAAAGTTAGGGAGTCCTCACTTTAGCTAGAATAGAATCCCTGGTCATCCTGAAAAATAGCTGAAATTTATTCAGGTGATTTTTTAAAAATATACTCATGTTGTTACTTATGTTGTTACTCTTCATTTTGAGGTGGAATTTTGTAAAAATGCCATCTGTGTCTCTTGACACAGAGCCCCTGACCCCATGGCACTTTGACTCTGGTAAATGGTTTACAGAGCTGTGCCAGGCCTAGTAAGCCCATTCATGCTGCGTGAACATCGTCTTTCCACATCATTCACTTAGTAAAACATTCATTTTAAGAATACATTTTCCAGGCAGTTCCTTTGCCTCCCGGGGGGAATATTTTGAGGCCTCCCAGCCACCATAGGATGAAAAGACTTGACAGGAAAGCCCTAGAATTCTTGAAGAAGTAAGGCCTTTGAAAGAGTCATTGTTATGAAATCTCCCTTTGAAAGAGACCACTTCATCTTGCTCCTAAACATCTATAAGACAGACACAGCATTTTCTGAAAAGAAGTACTGGGTGATGTGGGAAAACAAAGGTATGTAGGTAATCCTATGTGGGTAGTGTGTAATTTGAAGAATGATAGTTCCATTTTTATGGTTGCCATAACAATCATACAGTTGTGCAAAAAATGTGTATGGCTTTTATAGAAGGGAGCTGGCACCACTGTGATAATTCTTCTTATATCAGAACAACTGTTTTCAGATCTGAAAAATAGGGGTGGCTTAACCCTTCCTCAGTTAGCTCAGCATGTTCCCTGAGAAGGCTTTTGGAGCTCCAGGGATGATGAAATACAATCAACACTTGTATTTGCAATTTAGCCTGATAAATGGATTGAGAATTAAGGATGATGATCCTTTCAGCAGCAGGTTCTGAATTCCTGGCTTGGGAATTCAAAGGATAAAGTAGTGGGGGAGGGATATATATATATACTCAAATATATATATATATATATATATATATATATATATATATATATATATATACTCAAATAGAAATCTAGGAGAGCTGTCTAGACATAGCTAATTCCTTGACTCTGTGACTATTAATTCTATCCACTAGAATTTAAATCTGTTCAGTTCTAGCCTTTGCCCCATTGTGTTTATTCTCAGACAAAGTCACATTAAGATTTGGTTACAACTTCTTTTATTTTTATATATTAGCTAGATTGCTTCTGGAAATTGAGCAGCAAATTTAAAAGGGTAGTATATTTAGATGAAAGTATATGCATACATATTTTTTGGCAGCTTTTTATCTTCTTTTGAATACCCTTTCAAAAAGAAAGTACTTGGAAATTTACTTCTTTTGGATATACCAAGATAATCCAGTTTGGAGAAACTTGATACCAGAACTGTGTGTGTGGATTTTCAGGTTGAGGGTAGAAAGTTGTCAGATTTGGATGTGACACATAAAATGAAATCATTGTCAGCTTAGCCTTAGAGAAAATTTTTCTTAAAGAAATTTAAGGTAATTTTTTACTTTAGCCATAATACTTTCAAAGCATTTAAATCTGAAGGGAAAGTCTGGAAGGGTAGAAGGGTATAAGTAATGGAGATCTCAGTTATGTGGCCTAAAGCCATTCCTTTTGGTAGATTCCTGTCCTGTTATAGGGTGGGGGCCGGGGGAGCAGGATTGCAGCAGGTCCCATTCATAACTACCATAAAGGGTCAGGGCTGACATTCTGTGACAGGAGAAGAGAGGAGCTGATGGGGCCATAGCTGTACCCTGCACAGGGACCCATATGATAACCTAGAGGCCCAGGGTAAATGGTCGTTTGTGCAAGACTTGAAGAGCTATGGACTGCTGTTGTGACTGGTCAAGAAGCAAGCCATTATAAGAGACCGAGCAGGAAGCACCTCAAGGCCTATATCTTGAGATTTTTATGTTTTCTGGAGTTGTGGGTCTTAATGAGTGAACTGAACAAAGTAGATAAAGAAAACAATTTATGACTAGCTTTTATACAGAAGAGCAGGGGAACATTGGAGTGGCTATTTTAGGTTTTATGGCTGGCTTTGAGGTAAAAGGCATTTTGGTTTCTATGACCTGCATTGGGGAAGAGGAGTTCAAGCTTCTATGATTTGTCTTTGGGCAAAAACAAGAGGCAAGAAGAGAGAAAAGAGGAACTTATGTTGCTAAGGCTTTCATTTTGAATTTTCTAAGTCCCAACAGAGTCCTATAGCTCTGTAGTTCTGTGACTTTGGGAAAGTTATTTGATGATCTCTCTGAGTCTCAATTTCCCTGTCTACAAAGTGAGAGGAAAAATAATAGCCACCATCATAATTCCATTCATTTACGGAGCCATTTTTAGGAAACAGGCAAAATATGTTTAATGAGAGCATGATTTTTCATATACTGAAGACCTCTGCTACCTTTATGCTTTGTGAAGATTTTGTACATTGTATCATGCCTTTTATGCTTAAACTCTTAATGCTCTATAATGAAGGACTGAGACATTTGATCCTTCCATGGGATCACTTCTTGGAAGCTTATAGCCACTTCATTAAAAACTTTGTATCAATCAGTCTTCTCATACCCTATTTTAAAGCCACCCAAATGTGATCTTTTAGATTTGGATTATGGAAAACTCTACCACCAGAATAAGAAAGAGGGATTTGGAGGGATCTTTAGAGAATAAAACATAAGACTTTCTGGACCTGGTGGCACTGGGCTGCCCTCCTTGTTCCCTTTGGCAGACAAGGCTGTGTTCTACACACCAGCCCTGCCAGAGTGAAATCTTTGGGCAGGAAGAGGAAAAAACCCTCAGAGACCGAGCAATCTGTAGCCTGTGTACATGTGTACAAAATCTCTTGGATGAGTAAGTGGGGCCTTGTGGTGAAGGCTCGCTGCTACTTCTGCTTACACCTCTGTCCTGTCTTCCTCACCTCCTTCCAGTCTTCACCTGGTGTCTTCTTATCACAGCCTGCCTGACTGTCCTTCTTAGGCCTTACTCTGTTCTGTTGTTTCTTTTCTTTTTCTGTGTATTACTTCACTTTAGGGCTGTTTACTCTCTGTCTCTGCCCCCACTAGAATGTGCATGGCTAGGAAGCTTCATTCTTAATGAGTCCCATACACCTAGGACAGCAGGTTTCCGCTATGTATTTGTTAGACGAAGGAATTCTGGCCTTCTTACTTACTCTGGCCTTACTCTTTCTGATACCTTCTTCATGTTGATGTTCCATGATTCCTACAACTGGGGTTTGTTCTTGATATAAACAGGGTGGCTGAGTGTGGTGGTGCATGCCTGTCCTCCTGGCACTTGGGAGGCTGAGGTAAGAGGATTGCTGTAAGTTCGAGACTAGCCCGAGCTACACAGTAAGCTTAAGGTCAGCCTGAGTTGTATAGTGAGACTGTCTCAAAAAGACCAAGAAAAAAAAAGAAAGAAAGAAAAAAAAAAAAAAAAGGAAAATTTTATGAAAAAAGCTACAGTTACACCCAGTTATAAACCATTTAGCAAAGAAAGGGATAGGTATATTTCCTGGGAAAAGTAGTATGTGAAGCACTTCATGCTATAAGAGTTAACTGTTTCTTTTGAGTGTTCCTGTAGGGCTAAATTATAACATTTCTTCGGCTCACAATACAGTTAAGCCTGTGAAAGTGCTTCCTAATAGAGCTAGCTTAACTTGAATCATGCCTAGTGAGGCTGTGAACTTTCCTCCTGTACCCTTACCCCAGCTGTTTAGAATGCAGTTTGATCTGTTTCACTTGCTTAGGTTTGGTGCATTCGGGGACAAGATTTATATTGGAGCAGCCTCCCTACTCTTGACTATCTAGGACTGTGGTCTCTGAACTGATGCAGACTTAGTGTCAGGCAAAAAGGCAAGGTGAAAAGATAATTTAATGTATTTGTAAGAAGAAGGGAAAATAAGAAACCTATAGCTCATAAAGGAAAATCAAAAGACAGAAAGAATAAACCAAAATGATGCATTTTTTTCAAGGGGTAGTGAAGAGCAGGTTAGAAGAATGGAGAGAAACTGAGACTTCTCAGAGTGTGCTCTAACTTTGAAGCCATTTGAAGTTTAAATATTCAATAGTAAAACTAAAAGGAAACAAAATTACTAACATTGAAATAAACAAATGAGTATATGTTTGTCAAAAGCATCAGCACATAAAGAGTTAATCATGTAACTCTGAACCCTCTAAATACCCTTGGATGAAATAATCTTTAACCATGAATTATAAGACAGTGAATTAAAAAAAAAAAGTCAGTGACCAGTGACTCAGTAATGCTACAAGAATCTACCCAAAGCAGAGAAAAAACAAGTTGGGGGCAGGACAGGAAAAAGGCTTTCTTCTATTTTCTTTTGAAACTAGGATCTCCCTAGGTAGTTCAGGCTGGCCTTGAATTTGCTATGTAACCCAGGATGGTCTCAGACTTTCAGTCTTCCTCCTGCCTCAGTGTCCTGGATGCTGGGACCACAGCAATATATCATCATCCCCAGCTGGGAAAAGTTCCTTGGTTTTGTTTGGTTTTTGAGACAGGATCTTGATATGTAGCCCACACTGGCCTTAAACTCATGGTGATCCTCCTGCCTCTTGCTAGGATTAGTCAATCACCCTCGTGTCCAGCAAAAAGCTCCTTTTAACTGAAGAAAGCCAGCAAATAAATGCAGAAGATACACAGAATTTAAAAAGAATGGTTTTATAATTTACAAAGTTATGATTGATCAGGTAGAAATCATCAGTCGATGGTGAAAGCACTGCCTCAAAGAATTTTTTTGAGGACTGAATATTTGTGTGTTCTCAGAACCTCCTTCCAGAGATGACTGGTTGTTTCCTGGGGTTGATGGGAGCTGTCGGGTGGCTGATCTGGAGGGTGGCTCCACGGTGCACCTTCAGAAGTCTTGTGGTCTGAAGTGTGTGCCTGGCTGGGCAGCAGCAGGCAATGTGCTCTCCTACGTCCAGTCCAGCCATTCTGCTAAACTTCCAGATTGGCCAACCCCGTTAGGTCAGTCTCCATCTATTCCTGACTTTCCACAAGGAAGTGCTCCCACGAACCAGGCCATGGGACATTATGGAAGCCAGTTGCCCACCACTTCCAAAGAAGCTGCACTCTGTTCCCTTAAGAGCTGGGTGTTAACAGATTAGCAAAACGTAGCTACTGAATGCAGAGTGCAAACTGATTTGGTCCTGGATCAAGAGGAAGGTGAAATGTTGAAGGGACTGTGGGAGACAGTTGAAGACCTTTGGGTATAAATGTCTACACTGGGTGATGCAGATTCTTAACCCTCTTGGCTGTGGGAACCAGATTGTACTGTTGGAGAAGAATGCATGCTCACGTAGGCAGGCACAAAGCCTCCTGATCTCCTGTCAGTAGTTCTTATATGTAAAGAAAACAAGGGGAGAGGTGAGGGGAGGAAGAGGATAAAAGCAAATGCAGTAGTATCCATCCTTGGTGACTTGATGAAGAAGAGTGTGTATTTGTTTTATTATTCTTCCAACCTCCCTGAAAACTAGGAATTTTTAAAATGGAAATCAAGGAGCAGAGAGTAAAATTGAGCATAGCCCCTATGTTTCATCCTGGCTTCCCTGGCCTGTATCAGGATCCCAGCTCGCAGCAGCTTCAGGATGAGGCTGGCTTTGTATTGCAGCCTTAGCTTCCTTCTGCACAGATCAGTAGAGGTTCAGTGAAGGGCAAATGAACATAACAGGAGACCATTGTCATTGGCCTTGTCTGAGAGCCATATTGTCACTGTCCTTTAGGAAGCAAAAAAAAAAACTGATGTCTACCTGCACTTGCTGTGTAATTTTACCAGAGCTGGAGGTGGTCCACCTAGGGACCCATGGTGAAACATCCCTGGCCAGGTGAAAAGGGGCCAAGCAGAACCCCATGGGTAGCATCACATGTCACTTAAACAGTGACGGAGGATGGCAGAAGCATGTGGGCAATAAATGGACCAAATTGACTTTCTGGCCTTAATTGGCTTTAGCTTTTGTTTTGTTCTGAAAAGTCTGCTTGTGTCAGACTCCTTAGCCTCTGTGTGTCACTAAGAGCTGGTAGAGGGGTGTGTGTGTATGTGTTAAGGTGTCAATAGGTTGGGATAAAAGGAACCTTTCTCCACTGTTGGTGGAGTGCAGACTGGCCACTGTGGAAATAAATTAATGGGGATATTCCTCAAAAAAGTAGAATTAGAGGTCCCATGTAACCCAGCTATTTCCCTCTGGGTATCTTCCCAGAATAATTAAGAACATCTTAGCACAACAATATATGTGCATCTATGTTTAGTTTGTTTGTATATTTATGTATTTGGTACAGGGTCTCACTATGCAGCTTAGACTCATAGTGATCCTCCTGTTTTCAGCCTCCCCAGTGCTGGGATTATAGGCATGCACCACCATACCAGGTCTCAGTGGCCAGCTCAGCGTGCCTGGGGGCAGGGCTGGTGTGGCATGTGGTGCTGCCAAGTGAACCCCAAGCCCTGCTCTTGCCTAAGCAGGCACTTAGTCTGCTGAGCTGTCTCCCCAGCCCTGTACCCATGTTTATAGCAGCACAGTTTGTAATAGTTAGATCTGGAAACTACCCAAATGCCTATCAACTGAGGAATGGATAAAAAAGATGTGGTCTTTTTATACAGTGCTATGCTGCTCAGCTATAAAGCAGGATAAATTGGAGACTTTCATAGGTTAATGGTTGCACCTAGAGACAGTACTCAAAAGTTAAATAAACCAGATGCACATATAAATATTGTGTTATCTCCCTAGTGTGAGAAGCTGAAAGAGTAAGAAAGATCCAAAATGTACAATGGATATTGTAAAATGGGAAGAAACTTCAAAAGGAAAGAAAAATTGGGAAGGGATGAAAAGGGAAAGAAGGAAAATGAAAGTGTGTGTGTATGTGTGTGTGTGTGTGTGTGTGTGTGTGTGTGTGTGAGAGAGAGAGAGAGAGAGAGAGAGTTAAGATATTTACACTACTAATTTCTTTCAGTTCATTGAAATTATTTGGCCAATTATTTGTCCAAATAATATTTGGACAATTAAATCTTTTATTTATACTCTAAATAAAAGATAACAATACACAATATATTAACCATTGTCACCCTATTATCTTATTTTGAAATTTTGGGATTTTTTTCTCTTTAAAATAATTTTTTTTTTAAACAGATATTAGCAGCTGCCGTTAGGAGCAGTGGAGGGAGACAGACTAGCTGTAAGTGACAAGCGCAGTGCACACCGTCAGCATCTGACACACTGGCGGCTCCAGCAGCCCTGGCTAGGCTTCTAGAGACAGTACCATGGATGAGTTCTCCAGCTCTTGGGCTGCTGCTTCCTGCTTTGCTTTTCACAGTTTGCTTGTTTCTCTATAAACTGTGATACCATCTAATCTAAGAAAGCACTATAGTAAAAATTTTACTCTGTCCTCTCTTATAGTTGTTTCTTAGATTTTTTTTTCCATTCTTTTTCACCCACTCACCACCATTGACCCAGATCCCACCAGAATTGCTTGCTAGCTAGAAGACAAACCAAGAGTCATGGACAGAGGAGGGCCTCTATAAATTTTGTTAATCTGGAAGTGGTCCCTGAACCACAGTTTGTAAAACACCATTTTATGAGAAAAGAAGATGGGATGAAGACAGAAAAGGACACTCTTGGAAACAATAACACTGTGGTGTGACCACAGGATTGGAAGCCAGGAGTCATGAGTTCTAATCCTAAATGGATTTCCCAAGGCACAGTGGCAGAGCTGAATGGAAAAGTGCAAGAGAAAGCCCTCAGCTACTTTTTCATTCATCTCACCAGCAGCTCATCACCACATGTAGGCCTTCTATCTCCCAGCCACTGTAAGTGACCAGCAGCACTTAGGGACAGTGGCCTGTGCCCTGGAGAAAGATGGGTCGTAAGAATGGGCAGGACAAGCAGGAAGAGGGGTCTTCTAGTCTGTGAGCTGGGAAGGGTCCCTGGGAAAAGACTGCACTGCAGCCAGGTCTTTAAGAAAAAAACTATGTGGGCCTTTGACCTTGGAGATGTGTGGGGAATGTTCCCCAGTCTAGATATCACCCTGTTTCAGAACCCAGAGGACATGGAGAAAAGCTTGGCACCAGGCAGGGCACACTTTTGAGAGTGTGGTCTCACCAGGGCTTGAACTCCTAAGCTCAATTTCTCCTATGTTCAGTAAGGAGTCAATGAAGGCTTGGACCTTTCATGTGCTCTAAGATGGTTAATCAGGCAGCAGTCCTGACCTGAGAACAGTCCTCATGCTCTGGCCCAAAGCCAGAGAGGCAAGCCATGACGAAGCGTGAGCAAATGCTGTGGAGACTGTAGCTACTTCCAGCTCCCAGGAGGTAGAGATGTGGCCACCTGAGGAGGGTGGGAGGCAGGTTCAGAGAAAGGATGCAGGAGCAGTAAGCAGGAATTCTTTCCATCATTTTGTTACTTTCTAGGGCTATTGGCCAGGTCTGAGGGATTTTAAGAGGGTTTTTGTTACTCTTCATGGGTCCTTTTCCTACATAAAACATGTGATCTGAAAAGTTTGCTGTTGCTTTAAAAAGCTATGCTAAGCCCTTCAGTCACGTGCCTTCAGGACTTTGGTTACATAACGCTGCTCTGGATTGGAATTCTGCAGCCTCATGAACTAGTGTTGTCTCTTCTTCCCCTACCTGGCACTTTGTTTTCTGTTGGTCAGGGTTAGCTTCTTTCTAACCATTGTTGCGGAACTCTTTCAATATTTGGTCTCAAGGTTGTAAATGTTGGCAGGCCAGGCTGCTCCCTGCAAATTATGAGCCCAGAGCCTTCCAGAAAAGGAGCCAACAACATCTCAAGCATGGCAGCACGTGCAGTAGCCAGTCTGACAGTGCCCCCTGGCCCCAGTCCAGCCGCTGGCCCCATATCAGGAGGAGCCCTCCCTGCTCCACAGCCTGTGATGACATCAGGCCACGCCGCTAGCTCTCAGCACTAAGGACTGGGGCCTGTCAGGGTCACTTGACGCCACATCCTCGACTCTCCCTGATTGCCCCTGGTGCGGAGCTTTCAGAGCTGCAGCTATGGTGAGCCTTGCTGGGAGCCTTCTGGCTCTCACATCTCCTAGTTGGTTCTCTGAGGCCGCTGGCCTACTTGCCCCAGTGCCCTTCCACGCTTGATTCTGAGATGCTATAATTCCTCAGTGTGCATGTGTATTTGCTTATAGCCTGCATTTTTTTCCAGAAATGACTTCAGATGGATAATTACTCAGTCCAATGAGGTGACTTCCTTAAAATTAGGAAAGGGGGCAACAGACATCTTTAAGTAGGAAAACTAGGTATATAGCCAGAGGAAAAGTTCACAAAGTTCAAGCTGCAAATAAAGTCTTCTAAAAGCAATTTATAAAAATACTTTCTTCTGAGTTTCTTAGCAGCCAAGGCTAAGAGAGCAACTTAATGAGAAATACAATTCAAGCATCTGTGATATGCAGCCCAACAGCTCAAGAGGCTATTCTTTACACTGTGTAACCCCTCCCCAAACACACACACCCTGTCTGTACTGGGGAAGAGTGTCACATAGCCAAATATCCTCCTGCTGTCATCTGCTTCCTACAGTGACAGTGTAGCCATTTGGGGACTCACTGTGATGTCTGCTAAGGGTGGGCCTGGGGACAAAGATGCTTGTAGGCCAAGGCTCTGCTGAGGCCATACAAGGTGTCCAGAACAGGTCTTGGCTTTTCAGGCCTGCACAGGAGCCTTGCTCTGGGGAGATGCTCAGTGAAGGGCAGTAACTGTTAGTGGCAGCTTATATGGAAAGGCCGTGAGCAGTCCTGCCATTAGGGAGCCAGCCTAACATTTGCCATACTTATTTAACTAAGCAGACATTGTTAACCAGGCATGGTGATACATGCCTGTAATCCCAACTCTCAGAAGGCTGAGGCAAAAGGAGCTGTGTGAGTTCAAGGCCAACCTGGGCTACATATCAAGACCTTATCTCAAAAAGACCCCCCAAAAAATACACTCCCCCAATTAAAACACTTAGCACTTTAGGAAACACTGATCTAAAGTGGGTCAGCAAGTTTTCTGTTATGGGCCACATAACACATTTATTCTCTGGTGCTGAGGGTTGGACTCAGAGCTCGACTGTACTTAGTGCTTGCTCTTGCACTAAGTTGTCTCCTAGCCCCTCACAGGACATGTTTTAGGCATTGTCATTGCTAGCCACTCTGTCATCATATCAGAAAGGCATGGTGGGGCCAGGGAGATGGCTCAGTAGAATAAGTGCTTCCCTGGCAAGTGCAAGGGCCTGAGTTCATTCCCCAGTTCCACCAAAAAAAAAAAAAAAAAAAAGGCATGATTAAGTTCCAGTTAAGCTTTAGTTATGGATAGTGAAACTTGAATTCTGTACAATTTTGTGTATCATGGAATAGTTTAATGTTTTTCAACCATTGTGCAAATGCAAAAGTTGGCCTTAGGCCACAAGCCATCCTGAGTTAGGTGGCAGGCAGACCTGGCATATGAGCTGCTTTGCCAGCCCTCTTTGAGAACCCATCTGCTCAGCAGGTGAGCCCTCATAGGCACAGTGCATCAGGTTCAGTTTGTCAGGCTTCAGTGTTGCTGGCTGAAGAGTGCATGACATGAACAGACCAGTGCACACTCCTGGTCTTTAGAAAACTACTGTTTGTCCTCTCAAGGAAACTTCGTACCTCACATGTGCCTGGGTTGTCATAGGCTGGGAGTGTCCCTGTGGGTGTTATCATTGTTAATTTGTTCATTCATTCATGTCATACACTCACTGTACTCAGGAGCACTCGAAGGCACCTAGTTAACCCTCTACACAAACCAGTGAAAATACTTCCACCCCAGCAGACTCACCATGTTCATGTTGGTTTTGCCTTGGAGAAGCATTCTCCAGCTTCTGATGATGTTCTTGTGATTATAGGAGGACCTGACCCTTCCTGCTGGCCCATCAGATATTGGGTTCAGTTCTCCAAGTACCCATGGTGTACTTCGGGGTGTGTGAACCATCTGTCCAAGTTGTGTGGAGGTGTACAGAAAGGAAAAGAGAGCACACAAGTCCTTCCTCACCTGTGGCCCAGGTTCAAGGTTTCCAGAACCCCAGAGCCCACCACTGAGGATTTCACTTTCTGGGGCTCTTCCCCTTGTCTCTACATGTATTTGTTCAGCCACAAGCAGTCTCCGTTCTGGGAGTAGGGACATGGTCTGGGAGCTCATATTCTAGGGCCTTTGCTGCTTCTTGCTCTAGCATTCTTGCTTACATCTTCTTTTACTCAGTGGAGCAGATTACTGCTTGATGTCCTGAGACTCCAGCTTCTGTGTTCCCCGTATTTGCCAGATATGGTGATATACACCTAAAACCCCAGCATTCAGGAGGCTGAGGCAGGAGGATTTCTGTGACCCCATGCACACATTTTTCTCACTCAGTTTACAAAGGAGGGCAGGCACCCAGCCTGGCCTCATCCAAACTCATGTCCTGTCCCTTATTGCTCCCTTCAGGAGGACATCACCATGCTCTTCTCTTTGCTCACAGCATATGCACCCAGTCACCTTGCTTTAATGCTGCTTTGTGCAACATGGGCATTGCTATCAGCCTACCATACTAACTACCTCTTCCCTTTCTCCTAGGAAAGACTGTGTCTTCACCATTGACCCATCCACTGCCCGGGACCTCGATGATGCCCTTTCCTGCAGGCCACTTGCTGATGGTAGGTGGCGTTTCCTGCCATGCTGGGTGAACAGTCTGTGCGCTCCTAGGCAGCATGCTGTGTGGGGTTAGGTTTATCTGGCTCCTCAGCTTGCCGAAGCCTCCGAGCCTGCACATCTGTGAGGACTTCAGGTTGTGCTCCTGGGGGTTTTTGGCAAGGGTGGGGATGGGGACTGTCTCACCTCTACTCTTCTTGGGCTGGGAAAGAGGCCAAGGTAAAGACAGAGGAGGCCCTTCCAGGCCTTGGGCCTTTGGGGAGCTCCAGTTTGGGTGAATGGAACAATGGAGATGGAGGGCCCTGAGGCTTCTGGGTAGCCAGGGGCTGAGGTGTCCCCCTACAAGACAGCTTCGCCCTGGCTACTAGAAGGTGCTTGTCCGGCTGCTCCCCACAGTGCTTATCCATCCAGCGCCTTGTGAAAGACAAGCTCTTAGTGTTCTTTAAACATTCTTTTTGTAATATTGCTTGGCAGGAAAATGCACAATTGAGGCCCATGGTCTTTGATAGCTGAAGTAGGAGGAAAGGAGGGCAGCAGCTGACTCTCAAAGAGAAAGTATGAGGATAGTGTGCACACCTGTAATCCTGAGCCTAAGAGGCTGAAACAGGAGGGCTGCAAGTGTGAGCCCCACCTGGGCAGCTTAGTGAGACCCTTCTCAAAGCACAAAAGAAGAAAGGCTGAGCTGGCATCTTGATGAGAAAGCCGTAGGTTCAATCCCCAGTAGAGGAAAAGCATACAAGGTGCAAGAAGAGGAAACCCTGTCTATCCCTTCATCATGCCTCAGATGTGCTATCCATAGTCTCCAGCTGTTTCTTGCCCTTCTTTAGCATGATGCCCATGGCTCTGGTTGTTTTCAAAAGCAGCCTTGGCAAGAGCTGCCACTGATAGTTTGCCTGCAATAGGTGCCTGGCACTTCCTGTTTCTGCCTGAGCCTCGATGCCCACTGCAGAACACCCCAGTTCTGGCCTCCATCTTCCGACCGTGAAGCAGTGACTGTTGGGAGGGAGACACAGGGAAGGCTAAGTGCAGCACTGCCTGCAAGTATGTGCATCTTTCCTTTAAACTGTGAGCAAGACTGCTCAGCTTAGTAACTTTGAAAAGTACAAGGAAGAAAAAGCAGAAACAGGGTGCTCACAGAAATACCGAAGTTATATATTTTTACAATCCAAAGTTGGAGCAACCCATTTATAAAAACAAATGCCAGCTTTATTTCTTATACACTGAGCCCCCATGCTGTGTTGAGATGCAGGCAGGTGCTCTATGTATAGATACCTGTGCAGCCCTAGCCCCAATGGGCTAAGTGCCCAGGCAGCTGACCAACTGGGTACCAGCTTGGTACTATTAGTAGGCAGATGCTACAAACAGATGCTGCAACTGTGCTCTGCTGGCATGGACCAGGGAGCTGGCACGTGTCCTGCACCCACTCTAAATACAGTGGCTCATGTTTAAGGTACAAGTATGCCAGCAAAGATTTCATAGAAGAATGGATATAAAACAAGGCAGCACAGGTAAATTGGGTGAACTAACAGACCAAGGAATGTTCTTTATTTGTCAGACAGCAGGAAGCTGTGTAAAAGTTGTTTGGCCATTCAGTCAAGCTGAAAAGTAATTTAGCAGTGCAAAATGAAAGAAGGAATGGAAGCAGAGGCAGGAGAATGAATCAGAGAAGCCATGGACTCATGTAGGCCCTGGAACCTAGCCCAGAGATGCAGGGTGATGTGGACAGATGTGGGAGAGCCACATCAGAGCAGAGGGAGGGGGCCCCAAGGTGGTACAAAGGTTTCAACCTGGAGGGTGGGTGACAGAGCCCACCCATTAGAAATCAGGGAGGCTGGTGGCCACGCTGGGTTAGGAGGAGCATGTGTGGACATATTGGGTGTCTGGGCAGGCACATTTACTTGAATGCTTTAAATCCTCCTCCAAGGAGGTGGGAAATAAATAAGCTAAATAGATACAGTCATATAAGCATATGCAAGAGAACCCTGAGGAAGAGCTAGCCAAAATGCAAACATTGATTATATTCATTTATCATTTGCTCATTTTTTTTTTCCTTTGGTTTTCTGGAGACAGGTTCTTGCTGTGTAGCTTGGGCTGGTCTTGAACTCATTTTATAGCCCTAGCTGGCCTGAAATTCATGGCAGTCCCCCTGCCTCAGCCTCCTGAGTGCTAGGATTGTGCAAATTGCGCTTTTATTGTGTTTTTTTTTTTCAGCTGTACTAATTTTTATAATATGGTAATAATAGCTTTATAATGAAAAAATTTGTAATAAAAAAATTACGAGGTGCCAGAAATCACATGCTTCCCAGTAGCCCATGGCACCAGGTGACCAGACACCTTCCATCTGCTTGGTTTTTCCTTCATTCCCAGGGGGCAGCTGACATCTGTTCATTGGCAGGGCTGCAGCCAAAGGCCGGGGGAGGGAGCCAGCACAGACTCAGAAAGGCCCAAGGTGGTCAGTCAAGCATCATTATGGTGGCATTTCTACAGTTGGCCTTTGTGACAGCAGTTTCTGCCAGGGCCATTTATCCAGGGAGATGAAAAGTGAAAAGTCAATTCCAGATTGGACGGGGGCAAGGTTGGCTAAGCTCAGGTTCCGTTAGTTACCAGTTTGTCAATTCTTGCTTAGGGCAATAACTGTTCAGTGTTTCAAAAAGCAAATCATGTCTTTTGGCATACTTATATCTATAGCCATGTTTCTTTAGAGAAAATTCTATATAAAAGTTTTACTTTGGTCAGTCACATTGGAGTCACCTGGGGGACTGCTCTTTTTTTTATTTTTTTATTGAAGAACAAGTAGCAATGACATAGTTCCAAATCAAATCAATAGGACAGATTCCACAATTTATACATTGCACATTGTTTTCATATTGGCCTTCTGTTGCACAAGGTGCATACATGATCCTCCATGCACAAATACTATTAAAGCAGATAGATGCTGCTGATCAATGAAATAAGAGAATGTAGCTGCATATCTATCTTTTTTTTTCTAAAGCTGAATTATAGTACAGTTTCAATAACTAATTCTTTTTACACTGTTATCTTCCCAATGGTTATCCATAGCACAAGAAGCAGATAGGATATCCTGTCCAAACACCATTAGTGCATATATTTCTTCCCATAGAATTACGCCAAAGCAAGCTGGGCGTGGTGGCGCATGCCTGTAATCCCAGCACTTGGGAGGCTGAGGCAGGAGGATTGTTGTGAGTTCGAGACCAGCCTGAGCTACAAAGTGAGCTTAAGGCCAGCCTGAACTGCATAGTGAGACCCTGTCTCAAAAAGACCAAAAAAAAAAAAAAAAAGAATTACGCCAAAGCACTGCATATCTATCCTAACTGTACTGTTTATACAAACACAGAATGGTTCTTCCCTTGCATCCCCCCCTTTTGTTTAGTCCTGTCAAAGATGGGTGTTCCATTGTCATTCAATTATGATGGGTGTTTGAATTCAGAGAAACATTCCAACACAGTCCAGCAGTCCACAATAATAGTGGGTTAACCGAAGAACTTGTTGACTAGAGCCATCCATAGTTCAGCCCACTATTATGGCCTTATTATATATACCTCATTTTTATACTTTTCTGCTGGATGGTTAAGACTGAGCTAAAGCAAGACCGACATAACAAAAAAAAAATGTAGCTTTTGTATCTGATGAGGTCAGTCAAGTCAGGTCCCCTAAGGGTTTATCCCGTAACCCTGTACATTACTCTGTAGATCCTTTGTCAGTGTCAGCCATGTGGCTGAGTCACAGCCATTGCTTGACCAGTTTGCTCTCTGTGAAAGCCTGAGAGAAAGTTTTCTCTCCATGTGACTCTCCTCAGGCACACTATGGATCATCGATCACTTTCCTCTGTGGCTCCATAACCTCCTTGACCAGAAAATTTGGGGCACAACTGAGTTCCATAATGTTATAGTACAGGTTCTCCTATGTCCTGAGTCTTCACTGACCTTGAAAGGCTAGGGCCAAAATGTTGGCTGACCTTGCAGCCCTTCCATTTTTCCAATTTTTGATCTGCAAACTTAGGTTGTTAACAATCCAAAAGAGTAGCTGGTTATTACTCTTCAACATATGCAGTACAGTTTACCCTATCTGACTATATTCTTTTCAATTATAGTTTTACCTTTCTATTTGTATTTCTTCTTTTGATTTCTTATGCTAGGGAGACTATACGATACGTGTCTGGTTTATTTCGCTTATGAGTATATGATCAAGTGGCATCCACCTCAATATAAATGCTTCAAATGTATCATTTTTTATAGCTGAGTAATACTCCATTGTATAGAAATACCACATCTTTTTCAACCATTCCTCATGTGAGGGGCATCTTAGTTGTTTCCACGATTTGGCTATCACAAATTGTGCTGCTAAAAGCATAGGTGCACATATATCACTATGATATGATGTTTTCAGTTCCTCTGGGAAAATTCCCAGTAGGAGGATAGCCGGCTTGAATGGTATTTCCAGTTCTAGTTTTATGAGAGTCTCCACACTGATCTCCACAATGGTTGTACGAGTCTACATTCTCACTGGTAGTGGAGAACTGTTCCCTTTTCCCCACATCCTCTCCGACATTTGTTACTGGTTGATTTCTTTATGATAGCCATTCTTTTTGGAGTGAGATGGTATCTCAGCGTTGTTTTAATTTGCATTTCATGGATGGCTAGTGATGTGGAGCATTTTTTCATATATCCCTTCTTTAATTTTGTCCTCTGAGAAGCGTGTATTCATCTGAGATGCCCATTTCTGTATTGAGTCTTTAAATTTGAGGGTCCTAATGTATCTAGTTCTTTATCAATTCTAGAGAGTAGACCTTTGTCTGAGTGCTTATTAAGACTTTTTTGAAATTTGTGGGTTGCCTTTTCACTTTGTTGACAATTTTTTCGACATGCAATAACTGCTCAAGAAGAGTTGAAGTTGAGGATTATTCACTATTGTTGTGGAATGCTGGACTGTGTTGGATTGTGTCGTCGAGTTCAGGCACCTAAATTAGTTGACTGACAATGGAGTGCCCATCTTTGACAGGTGTAGACAAAGGAACGGGTATAGAAAGAAAAAAATCATGATGTGTGTGTATGGACAGTACAGTTGGGATAGATAACGCCGTGCTTATACATAATTCTATGAGAGGCAAGATTTGCACTAATGGTGGCTGGACAGGATATTATGTCAGCTTCTAGTACTGTGGACAACCACTGGGAAAATAACAAGATAGAAAGTATTAATTATTAAATCTTTGATGTAATTCAGGTATAAAAAATAAGATACGTAAAACAGCTACACTCTCTTAATTTACTGATAAGAGACATCTGCTATAATAATATCTGTAAGTATAATATGTATGCACCTTCTATGATACCAAAACATTATAAAAACAGTTTGCAATGTATTAATTTATCAAATCCAGCTTGTCAAGGTATCTTAAAACTGTCTCATTATATTTGTACGTCAATAAAATAAAAATAAAAAAAAGCAGAGTTGATCCCAGTTGTTAATTCTTTCAAGTATTTCCCGTGTGAATACATGTTTGTTCATGAACTCTTTGCCTACCCTGTGTCTTCAAGAGTTCGTCCTACTTTCTCTTCCAGGAGATTGAGTGTTTCTGTTTTAATGTTTAGATCTTTAATCCATTTGACTTTAGCTTAGTGCATGGTAATAGAGCTGGGTCAAGTTTTAGTTTTTGGCATGTAGAAAGCCAGCATCATTTGTTAAAGAGGCTATCTTTCTTCCAGTAAGCATGTTTGGCCCATTTGTTGAAGATCACGTTGACTGAGTGCGTTCGTAGAGGCCTCTGCATCTTCTAATCTATTCCATTGATCATCAGGTCTATTTTGTTGACAATACCATGTTGATTTTATCACAGTGGCTTTGTAATATAATTTCAAATCAGGAATTTTAATGCCTTATGCCTTGTCTTTGTTGCCCAGGATTGCCTTTATATTCTAGCTCTTTTCTGGTTCCAAATAAATTTTAGGTCTGGGGGTATGTTGGTGGCAGTTTGATGGGGATTGTGTTAAATCTGTACAATTCTGGGAATATGGCCATCTTCACGATGTTCGTTCTTCCTCTCCAGGAGCATGGAATATCTTTCCATTTTCTGAAATCTTCTACGATCTCTTTTCTTAGGGTACTGTAATTTTCTGTGAAAAGATCTTTGACTTCACTTGGTTAAGTGAATTCCAAGGTATTTCATTTTCTGTGGTGCTATTGTAAAAGGTATTGTTTCTGTAGTTTCCCTCTCAGTGTGTTTGTTATTTGTGTAGAGGAATGCTATTGACTTTTGAGTATTGACTTCATATCCTGCTATGCTACTGAATTTGTGTATCAATTCTAGTAGGTTCTTGGTGGAGTTTTTTGGGTCTTCCAAGTAAAGTATCATGTCATCTGCAAATAGCGATAATTCAACTTCTTCTTTACCTACTCTTATTCCTTTTATTTCTCCCTCTTGTCTAATGGCTATAGCTAAAGATTCCAAAACTATATTGAACAGAGGGGATGATAGAGGACATCCTTGTCTTGTACCAGATCTGAGAGCAAAAGATATCAGTTTTTCCCCATTTAGAATATTATCCATTGGGTTGTCATAGATGGCTTTTGTGGAATGGAAGTAGAAGTCTTCTATTCCAATTTTCTGTGGGACTTTGAACATGAATGAGTGTTGGACTTTGTCAAAAGCTTATTCTGCATCACTTGAGATTATCATGTGGTTTTTAGATTTCAGTCTATTAATATAGTGCATTACATTTATAGATTTTTGAATATTGAACTATTCTTGCATCCCTGGAATGAATCCTACCTGGTCATGGTGTATGATCTTCTTGATGATTTGCTGTATTCTATTTGCTAGAATTTTATTGAGGATTTTTGTATCTATGTTCATGAGGGAGATTGGCCTGTAGTTCTCTTTTTTAGTTGTGTCTTTCCCTGGTTTTGGAATCAGTATAATACTTGCCTGTGGAAATGATTTTGGGAGGACTGCTTCTTTTTCAATTTCCTTGAAGAGTTTGAGGAGCGTAGGGATTATATCTTCTATAAATTTCTCCTAGAACTCAGCTGTGAATCCATCAGGACCTGGAATTTTCTTTGTCAGCAAGCTTTTTGTTATGTTTCATATCTCATTGGCTGTTATTGGCTTATTGAGAGTTGTTCAATCTTCTGGATTCAGTTTTGGTGATTTGTACCTTTCGAGGAATCTCTCCATTTCTTCTGTGTCTTCTATTCTGTGAGCCTAAAGATTCTCGAAGTAGCTGTTAATAATCTGAATTTCCACTGGGTCTGTGGTGATTTCACTTTTTTCATTCCTTATTGCTTGTATTTGAATTTTTTCTTTCCTCTTCTTCATGAGGTTAGCAAGGGGCTTATCGATTTTGTTTAGTCTATCAAAGAACCAGCTTTTTGATTCATTGATTCTTTGAACTGTTTTCTTCATCTCAATTGAATTAATTTCTGCTCTAATCTTTATGATTTCTTCCCATCTTTGGGCTCTGGGTTTGGTTTGCTTTTACTTTTTTAGATGTTGGAGGTGCAACATTAGGATGTTTATTTGTTTCTGTTCTATTTTCCTAATGTGTGAGTTCATAGCGATGATTTTCCCTCTGAGAATTGCTTTCATCGCATCCCATAAATTCTGAGAATTTGTGGTTGAATATTCATTGAATTGTAGATATTGTTGAATGTCTTGTTTAATTTCATCTGTGCCCCTTTGATTGCTGAGTCCAGAGTTGTTTAATTTCCATGTAGTTAGTGGGTTTTTCTGGTTGCTTTTGTTGTTTATTTCCAGTTTCATTGTGCTGTGGTCTGATAGTATGTATGGGATAATTTCTGCTTTCTTGCATATACTTAAGCATGATCTATGGACTGGTATGTGGTGTATTTTAGAAAATGACCCGTGAACAGCTGAAAAAAATGTGTATTTAGCTGTAGTTGGATGGAACATTCTGTATATGTCCACCAGGTCTGTTTGTTCCAATCTCTGGTTCAGTTCTGCTACTTCCTTGCTAATTTTTTGTCTAGTTGACCTATCTTTTTGAGATAAGGGGATGTTAAGGTCTCCTGTTAAGATTGTGGTCTTAAAAAAAAAAAAAATTGTGGTCTTAGATATTAGATTTTTCATGTCCATTAAGATTTGTCTTACAGCTGGGCGTGGTAGCGCATGCCTGTAATCCCAGCACTTGGGAGGCTGAGGCAGGAGGATTGTTGTGAGTTCAAGACCAGCTTGAGCTACAAAGTGAGCTGAAGGACAGCCTGAACTGCATAGTGAGACCCTGTCTCAAAAAGACATTAAAAAAAAAAAAAATTGTCTTATATAGTTGGGTGCTCCTGTGTTTGGTGCATAGATATTTAGGAGTGTTACCTCTTGCTCTTGAATTTTTTCCCCTAGCCAATAGATAGTTGCCTTCTTTATTTCATTTGATCCTTTTTGGTTTGAAGTTGAGACTGTCTGAGAACAGAATTGCTACTCCTGCTTTTTTCTGAGGTGCTGGGCATGTAGTATTGTTTTCTATCCTTTGATTTTAAGCATATGAATGTCTTTTTGAATTAAGTGTGTTTCTTGTATACATCATATTGTTGGTTTTGTTTTCTAATCCACTGTGCCAGTCTGTTTCTCTTAATTGGTGAATTGAGTCCATTTACATTGATGGTTATAATTGAAATGTGTTGACTTGTGATTCTCATGTTATTTACCTGCTGTTGTTTACTCCTTTTTGTCCTGTGTTTAATTGTTTGCCCTATTTAGTGGATTCCTTCTGTTTCCATTCGTGGCGTTCTGGTCATTGCAGTCCCTCTCTAGAACATCTCTCAGTAGCCTGTGTAGCAATGGTTTTGTCATCATGAAATTCTTCAGTTGTTCTTTGTCATGGAGGTATTTCATTTCTCCATCAAACTTGAAAGAGAGTGTTGCAGGGTATAGTAGTCTGGGCTGGAATTTGTTTACATACAGGCCTTGAAGAACTCTGCTCCATGTTCTCCTTGCCTTCACGGTTTGTGTAGAGAAGTCGGCCTAATTTTGATGGGTTTTCCTTTGAAAGTAATTTGCTTCTTTTTGTAGCAGCTTTCAATATATTATTCTTGTGTTGGATTTCGGGATCTTGACTATTATATGTCTCGGTGTGTTTCTACTTGGGTTGAAGTTATTTGGTGTTCTATATGCTTTGGTTACCTGAATGTTGGATTGTTTCCTCATACTTGGGATGTTTTCTGCTATTATTTTTGTACATACTCTTTTTATATCATTTGTATTGACTCCTTCATTCTCATTGATCCAATTAATCTCAAATTGTTCATCTTGGCATCATCTTGCAGGTGATGGATTATTTTTTCCTGCATCCTCATTGTTTTTAAGAGATCCTTTCTCACCTTTTTCACTAGCTGCACCAGTGTCTTCAAGATCTGAAACTCTGTCTTCGCTTTGACTCAAACAGTTTTGTAGACTGGTGATTCAGATTTTAAGTTTTTCTATATCTCCTTGTGTTTCATTCTTTCCTGTGTTGCTCATTCCAGAAATCTGTCATATTTCTGATCTCTTCCTTTTCTTTTTTTTTTTTATCAATGTCTTCTTTAGAGGTAGCTATTAATTCTTTTTCCTTAGTTTTTTTTTTTTTTTTTTGTACAGTGCCTCATTATGCAGCCCACATTCATATCAATCCTCCTGCTTTCTGCCTCCTTAGTGCTGGGACTACAGGTTTGCGCCACCACCCCCAGACTCCATTGCCGTCTCAACACACCTGAAGGTGGGGCCGGCACAGCATGCAGAACCAGGAATCAAACCCTGACTGCTACACTTACCTAAGCAAGCGTTTAGTCCACTGAGCTATACTGCTGGCCCTTATTAATTCTTTTACTGCAGTTTTTTTTTTCCAAATTGAGTTTCCTCTATATATTTCCAGAATTGATTCTCTACTTCAGATGCAATGATTTTAATTTCTTTTTTTTATTTCAGAAATTATTTCTGTTCTGAGTTCCTCTTTACCTTTCTCCTGTTGTTTCTTTGATTGTGATGCTGTTAATTCATATGTTTCAGCTGGAATAGTGTTCTTTGCACTTGTTCTGGTGGGCATTGGGTTTTCCATATACATTTCTGGATTTCATTCATTACTTCAGATGCTATGTATTCAAAAATTTCTTTTTTTATTTCAGGCGTTAATTCTGGTCTGAGTTCCTCTGTACCTTTCTATTGTTGTTTCTTTGCTTCTGCCTTTGTAAATTCATTCATTTCAGCTGAGCTAGTGTCCTCTGCACTTATTGGTGGGCTCAAGGCCTGAGATTGCATTTTGCTCCTTGTCTTTGTCATTTTGTTTAGCACTGACCTCTGACCTTTGGTGTAGAGCTTTGGTGCGGTTACAACCTTAGTGCGTAATGAGATTTGGATGCCAGTCTATTAAGTTTGAGATTATCCAGTTGTGCCTGGCCTGGATCTAGCTGTTATGTTCAGTTCCTTTTTGCTGCAGCCCTTCTGGTACAACTGTGAGCCTGTGGTGCCCCTCTGTTTTGTCCCTGGCCCAGGGAGCACCAGAGAGCACAGAAGCTCTCCCACACACTCAACAGGCTGGGCGTAGGTGGATCAGGTACCAGAAGAGTCACAAAACTTCTCACTGGCTGGGCAGGCTTGGGGGTAGGGGCTCCAGTGAGTTGCAGGGCAGGACGGGCTAGGGTGGATTGCCCAGAAAGTCTCAGAACGTCTCACTGGCTCGAAGGTCTTAGGGGCCGGGGCTCTGGATGGTGCTGGCCGCTGGAGATGCGCCCGGAAGCCAGTAGTTCTCC
This sequence comes from Ctenomys sociabilis, assembly GCA_004027165.1. Lineage (NCBI taxonomy): Eukaryota > Metazoa > Chordata > Mammalia > Rodentia > Ctenomyidae > Ctenomys > Ctenomys sociabilis. Next base: position 119,646 of record PVKA01000293.1, on the reverse strand, counting down.
CACACACTCACCAGGCTGGGCGCGGGTGGATTGGGTTCTGGAAGAGTCGCAATACTTCTCACTCGCCCTTTGGGCATGGGGGTAGGGGCTCTGGGAAGTTGCAGGGTGGGATGGGCTGGTGAGTGACTGTTCTGTGATGGATCTATTCTGTACATCTGATCCTTGCACCCCCTGTTAGTGGAGGCCCTGTGTTTTCCTAAGATTATGTCCACACCTCCATCAGATGCAAGGCATAGACCTGCAAGTCCCCAAGATGTGTGACCTCCACTCTCCAACCCATCATCCTCAGCTGGGGACAGCTGCTCAGGGCCATCATGGAGGCTCAGCTTCAGAGGCGAGTCCCCTGCCACCTGACTGCACTCAGGAGGAAGTACACCCAGCACTGCAGAGTGCTCACTTCTGTGCAAGATACTTAGTAAAAGAGTGGTGTTAGAATGATAGTGAAGACAACAACTCCCACAGCCCAGTGTCTAACGACAGTTTCAGATCACTTGCTTGCACCTCACAGTCAACCTCACTGCTGCAGAGCGCACATGCCACAGTGGTCACATTGCCCTCTGGTTTTCTCACCTCTGCAGTGTCTAATTATTCAATACCCAGATAGCACTTGGACTTTCCACCTGAAAGTCAACCCATTCTGCCTTGAGGCTGGACAGCTCTTAGGAAATCAGCCTGGAGTGATCTGAAATGCTCCTGTCTTCCTGTGATTTTCTACTATTCGCCCCATTGCTGCCCATCAGGGCCCAATGGAGTAAGTCTAGTGTTTCATGCGAAACCCTCCTGATACTAGAGAACAGAGAACGATGACTGTGTATCCTCTGAGCCACATCATTTCAGCGGCCTGTCCCTCCTTGCCCAGCAGTGTTTAGACCAGGATAAAACTACCCGTTCTGTTCAAGTGAATAGGCATTGTTGTTTATCCCTACTCTCAAAGTGGAAGTTGTCAGCCAGGCAAGTCCGACCCTTGTTTATTTAGCCTTTAGCTGCCTCAGACCCCCAGCAGTCCTACAGGAAAATGGAGACCACTTCATTAGCACTTTGCTCCCCTCTCATGCTCTCTAGCCTGTGGTCTGCTGTTCAACATGTCAGGGATTTTCTAGTCAGGACCTAAGAACAAATGAATGGGAAAGGGGAATGGCTGTAACTGGGTTTGGGTTTCTGTAAAGGGCAAGGAAAATGTTCTGAATTAGATAGTTGCATGATCTTTTGGAGATACTAAATGTTACCAAAGGAGAGTGGATGAATGATGAAGGAGAAATAAATGGACATATCCTAATCCACTGATCCAGGAGACTTTCTAGAAGTTGGATTTATACCCTGTGTACAGTTTAGCAGGGGTCTTGGTGGAATGTTGGCTGCATGCACCTGGTCTCATCCCTCTTGTCTCTCCTTGTGGCTGCTTTCATCTCTGACCCATGAGGTCCAGCTGAGGGGCACCTACCCCACACCCTGTCCTCACCATCAAGAGCAAGGTGGTGCACTCTCTCCTGGGGAGAAGACAGAGCCTGCCTGAACCCTTGGCAGTGCTGGTGGCTTCTACTCTGCTCACACAGGCACTGGTTTCCCATTGGGCCATCCCATCACCTCCCCACCTGCCTACCCTCCCCTTCCCTGAGAGGCTGACAGGCAGCTCTTTAAGAGGGATAGGGTGTGTGGGGTGGGGGTGGTAGGCAGCAAGGGAATACAACCAGGCTCTCACAGCAGTGCCCTCAGGGGTTTCCTAGGATCCTGGCCCTGTAGTTTCCCCACGGAGGGTGTGTGCTGCCTACCAGGACTATTTTGCTATGGCTGATCAACTATTTTGCCACGGAGGCAGGAGTGGAGGGCCCTACACCCCTGTGTGCTGTGGGGCCTAGAATGGCTGCTTGTAGCAGAAAGGGCAGACCTAGAACCTCCAACCTGCTAAAGAGAAGGAAAAGAGACCACGGGGCCCTGCAGCTTCTGCCCAAGAATGCAGGACACCGGCTCCCTGTCAGACTGTACTCTCCCTTCCAGGAGTGCCACCCCTGTGCCAGTCACCCCCAGGCCTAACCATTCACCCACTCTGCTGCCTCCTCTCAGTATGCAAACATCAGTGTTCTTTGTTCCCCAGGGCCTTCCCAGCTCTGCATGGCTCGGGGATCTGCACTCTGGTCCCTGAGACCAATAACTCAGAAAACCCCATGCATCTCAGGAGCCCTCACCTTGGGTCTCCAGACATCAGGGCAGCCTTGGCTCTCATCTGTTTCTCCTCCTTGGAATCCCCTCTTCTGATGCCAGGGGCACACTGTGCTCCTGGTGTTGCCCTGCGCCCCCCATCCTCTGGACTCCTCCTTCCTGCCCTCCAGCAGCAGCTGGTCTCTCACTGTATCCTATGCTCAAAGGCTTCCTTGGCCATCCTCCCAGCTGGTCTACCTCAAGCCCCAGTCACCCCTGCCATTATTGAAAGGGACAGTGTTCTGTCCACTGTTGAACCCTCAGTGCTCAAAGCTCTGGGTGGCCTCTATGTAATGCTTGTTGAATGAGTGAAATGAGTGAATTCTGAACTTTTGGATATTGGAAAGCAGGGGAGAATGAACAACGTGTGGGTTTCTGGGCTAGGCACTGCTGGAAAGTAGTGCCATGCAAGAGGAAACCCCGGTTCAGTGGGAAGGACAGCAGCTCAGCTAAGGGCATGTTGACTCCAAATGCATGAGAGCTGTTGAAGAAGTAACCAGGGGACAAGTGAAAGTCAGTCAGTGCTGGCCAAGGAGATCGTGAATCTTTGATACAGGCCTGGGTGAGGTAAGGGAGAAGGCAGCCTCTGAGGAGGCCGGGCCAGAGGCTAGAGAGCGGGCTGTAGCCAAGGAGGGAGGAGGGGCTGCGAAGGTCAGCTCAGAGCACAGCAGAGCACGGAGGACTGGTGCCAGCAGCCACCAGCATGACTCGGAGGAGAGCCCCAGCCTTGGCATCAAAGTGTGTTGGACCTGGTGTTGGTGGCGCAGAGGAGGACAAACCAGGTGGAGGAGGCAGGTGAAGGAACCAAAGCCAGCAAGTAGGAGCCGTGCATGCAGGTTGCGCACACAGAGGCCGTGGAAGTAAAGAGGAAACACAGGGCAAAGCCAGCTGTTTTCTTGAAGATGCAAGAGATTGACACATTTCTGTCTTAAAGATAAGAAATGACAAAGAAGAAAGAGTTGAAAACAAGGAGAGAATTCATTGCTTTTGCAAGTTGGTATTGAAGGTAAGGGGTGAATCCAGAACCTAAGTGCAGAGAGCACAGAGAAGTGTGAGCTTTTGGGGCCAAATGCCGAGAATGGGCCTCCACTGTGAGTGCGTGTACTGACAGTGTCTGCTCCTCTGTGATGAAGAAGCCGAATTGCTGCTGAGGGGCTGGAGGACAGGGAGGGGATGAAAGGGTGGCTGGAACCCCACCTGACCAGGTGGTATGCCCCTGCCCAGATGTCCTGAGCTGACTGAAATCTTCCTGCCTTCAGCCTCCTGCATTTGGGCAGAGGCTTCTCAGATCCAACTGGAGGTCTGCTAGAGAGACCAGGGAGGGTCATGGGACAGGGTCCCTTCTGTCCTCTGCTTTCATAAAAGCATCATTCATCAAAGCTGTTTGTTTTTTCTTTTTTTTCTTGAGATAATTTTACTATGCTGTTCAGGCTGACCTTGAACTCACTCTGTGGCCCATGCTGGCCTTAAACAGCAATCTTCCTGCCTCAGCCTCTCAACTGGTGACATTACGAGTGTGTTCCACCATGCCTGCCCCCACCAAAGCTTTTTAAAAAGCAGTCCTGGACTCACATTGGGTTCCTTTTCCTCTTGGGACTATTGCTACGGCCTTTGAAGTAGTTTCTTCCTTTCTCATTGCTGCTGGTATTGTTTCTATTCCCTATTGCACATACAGAATCAGATGCACAACCTTTCTGCTGGAAAATCTGCCTGTAACTCAATCAGGCCAGTACTCTTTTAGCAGAGCTGTGTTACCAAAGCCTACTAACACTGAGGTCCTGGCTGGGCATGGTGGTGCACACCCGTAATCCCAGCACTTGGAAGGCTGAGGCTGGAGGATTACTACAAGTTTGAGACCAACCTGAGCTACCAAGTTAGCTCAAGGCAGCCTGAACTAGTGAAACCCTGTCTCAAAAAGACAGACAGACAGACATAAATGGCTGAGATCCTCCTCTCCCTCCCTCACTTACTTCCCAGTGCCATTAGCTACACATATGCATGCATCCACACGTATCTATACACACACGCATACACACACACACAGAGCCACTCTGGGCTCCTGTGCATGGCCCAGTTTAGCGCCTCAAATCCTCTACTTGTTCTTTTCCTTCTGCTTGCCGTGCCTCACCTCCTTTCTCCTCCATGCATAGCTCTCCTTGATTCATTTGTCTTTACACCCAGTGTCATGCCTCTGTGACCATGTAGGAATATGGGTCTATCCTGTCTGCTCCTCTAGCTTATCAGGTAGCCCACTCCTTCCCCAGAAAATGTTCCTATGAGTCTCCTGCCTGACCCACACTGCTTCACTCAGCAACCAAGGCCATGATTGATGATTTTCTTTACATTTTCTTTCTTTCCTGTTTTTTTTTTCCCCCCTTTACATTTTCTTGTGACTGCATCTCACTGTGTATTCCAGGCTGACCTCAAACTCACAGTGACCTTCCTGCCTCAGCCTCCTGAGTGCCAGGGTTATAAGGCTGTACCGCCATATGCCATGATTTCATCTTGTCATTTTTCTCCTGTCCATATCTTTTCCATCTCCTAATTGAATAAGTGTTGATTTAATTCTGTTATGGTCAGAGAATATACTGCTGCATTGTTTTTTAAGTGCACTAGAGATTTTTTTGTAGCTCAGAATGGTTTTTCCTTGCACACATGTCCTTGAAAAGGAAGTCTGTTTTTTGTGGAGTGCAGTGGCAGTGGTATCACAGAGCTGCCGAGGGCCTTGGCCCAGTCCTGTTTCCTTCCTGGACCTGTCTACACTCTGTCCATTTGCTGCGTGAGGTGCAGTGGCCTCCTTGCTGGGGAGTGGATGCCACTGGTGAGACTGACACCTCACACTCACCACACAGTACCCAAAGAAAGCTCTGCCCCGTTCGCAATGTGTTTTCTTCCAAAACGTATCTTCTTGAGAAGCCACACTTTTTGTTACTCTTTTGTCTCCAGTGTCTACTTTGAAACTACTATAGCTACTTCATGTTTCATTTTTAAAGATTAACGTAAAAAAAAATGGCCAGGGATATTGTTCAGTGGCATAAGCACCTGCCTAGCAAGTGCAGGGTCCTGAGTTGGGTCCCTGGTATTGGAAAAACAACAACAACAACAATAACAATCAAATAAAATAAAAAATACTGAATTTTAACATGAGTTGTAGGTAAGGTGGGTAAGGGTAATGTATGCATCTGTGAGCCATCCCTTTCACTTTTCACCTGTTTCTTAATCAGATTGTTTGATTTATTAGTTTCATTTTTGCAGAACTAGGAGTTGAACCCAGGACCTCACACATACTGGGCAAGTAACCTGCCACTGAGCTATACTACACTCTTCTTTCCTTTTAGACAGGGTCTTGCTAAGTTGTGTAGGCTTGCCGCAAATTTGGGATCCTCCTGCCTTAGCCTCTGAAGTAGCAAGGATTATAGACATATGCTATCATTCTTGGGTTGAAGTGTGTTCCATATAGACATCTTTATCCAGTCTGCTTTCCCTTGTACTTTGAATTTTTAGGCTTATTTATACTTAATTCAAATTGAGTGAAGTCTGTTACCTTTAATTTCATCTTGTTCTTTTTTTCTTTGGAGTTGTATATCTCCCTTGGTGTATTGATTACCTATTTTTTTTTTTTTTTTTTTTTTTTTTTTTTTTTTTTTTTTTTTTTTTTTTTTTTTTTTTTTTTTTTTTTTTTTTTTTTTTTTTTTTTTTTTTTTTTTTTTTTTTTTTTTTTTTTTTTTTTTTTTTTTTTTTTTTTTTTTTTTTTTTTTTTTTTTTTTTTTTTTTTTTTTT
>PVKA01000293.1:0-113570 GCA_004027165.1 Ctenomys sociabilis | reverse complement strand
ATTTTATTTCATGAGTGGCAGTTTATCAGACAAGATTTTGGAGCCTTGACATTTTAGGCTCACCCCAAGGATTGAAGGGTATCCCCTACCCATTCACTTGATGTCACTTGCACTCTGTCCCAGATGTCATAACCAATAACATCCCCAGTACTGCCAGGTGTCCTCCTGGGTGCAGGATGGCCCTGCTTGCGTGCGCTGCCCTGGGTTCTTGTCTTCAGCGTTCACTTTCAGCTTATCAGCATCTCCCTTCAGGTGCTGATGTGCTCCTTGGTGGATAGCACAAGAACCTCATTTCCTGCACTGCTTTCATTTCCTTTCACATTTTTGGTACTGATATCATTATACATTCATTTTTATCTAAGTTAGGAACTCTCCAATACACTTTTTATTATTAGTATACCTGGAAAATCCTCATATACTTGGCAGCTTCTCAGCATACTTTTAAATAAACCATAATTCAAAGGAGAAGTTGGAAAATAGTTCAACTTGAATGAGAATGTGATGGTAAAATTTGTGCGATTCAGCTAAAGCAGTACTTGGAGGAGAAAATACAGCTTTGGATATTGATAATAGGAGAGGAGAAAGTTTTAAAAACCCAGTCTCTACTTCCCCTTTCATTGCCATGCCTAGTGAGCTTAGAAGCCTTCACTGCATCTCGGCAGTAAGCCAAAAGTCGAACAGACTGAAAAAAACAGCAGCTGTTCCTGGATGTGTAAGAGAGAGAAATAACTGCCCATGATTGGAGAGATGGACAGATGAAGGGAGGCCACGTACAGAGCAAGGGTTGTGGAACAGATCTAGCAGGCAACCAGGGCCAGGGCAGGAAAAGCCCAAGTGCGATGACCAAGCTCCTGGAGCCTCAGTGAACATGTCTGTCCGAAACTGCAGGCATCTCTCACTTCAGTGCATTCTGCCACCAGAGACACCATGACCTGCTCACAGTTAAATATCAGAGGGGACTCTCCCCAGGAAGAGCCTCTACCTGGCAAAGTAGCTGCAGAGGTAAAGGAGAAACAAAAACTTCCTCCATCAAACAGAAATGAGGGAATTTGTTGCCAGTGCCTCACCTGTCTTGCAAGAAATATTAAAAAGAAGTTTTATAAAGAAAAGGAAAATGATATATGTCAGAAACTCAGATCTACATAAATGAAGAGCAGGGAAAAAAGATTAAATAGGGGCCAGGAAGGTAGCTCAGTAGAATAAGTGCTTGCCTAGTAAGTGCAAGGGCTGAGTTCAATCCCCAATTCTGAAAGATTAAATAAAAAACTTTTTATTCTAATTTTAATTAAATAATAAGTGTATAAAGATCAGCTTCACAGTGTTTCAACACAGGGGTAGGTATATGATTGCCTGTTCGAACGTTTACTGTGGGTGCACACACTGAGCCAAAGCACAGGAGACATCTTTAATACCTGTAATAACGCATGTCCCCTCCCCACCCCCAAACACACCATGAGCTCTGGTCTGTGGCTTTCTCTGCTGCACCAGCCACCTAAAATATGCCACCACCACATGCATTGCACACAGACTCCATCAGCACAAGGTAGAAAAGTGGGCTTCCAGGCTGGAAAGAAGGGCCTGGGGGTGCAGCAGCTGGGTGAAGGCTGCCACAGTGTCGCCACCCCCTCATCCAGTGATTCAGCCAGCTGTAGAGTGCGATACTATTTATTTAAAACTCAGATCTGTGCTGAATATGTAGTTTCCTTGTCATTGCTTCCTAAGCAGTGCATCACAACACCCCTGTGGCGATGGCATCATGTCAGATGTCACCAGCGATCCGGACATGGTATAGAGTGTATGGGAGGATGTGCACAGGTTATACACAGACTCCCATGTCATTCGTTCCAAGGACTCAAGCACCTGTGGGCTTGGGTGGTGCTCCTGGATGCAGTCCCCTGAGGGTGCCAACGGATGGCCATGGCCTTCAGCCACTGCAGGCAACTTGGCACATGTTCGCTGTCTTGGTACAGACCACTTTTCTCACCATTCTTCTCACCTTCATCACAGATAGTTCAGACTAAAGCGCCTGCTTAGGCAGTAGTTCAGGGTCCAGGTTCAGTCCCTAGGCCTGCTGTGCCAGCCTCACTACTGGAGTGCACTGAGATGTCAATTGAGACTGGGCGAGGTGGCACATACCTGTAATCCCAGCTCTTGGGAGGCTGAGTACAGACAGATCACTACAAGTCTGATCTATGTAGTGAGATCCTGTAGACCCTAAATACAAAAAAAAAAAAAAATTCTCTCCTTGACTCAACTTTTCCTCAGCTTGCCAATGACAAATCTTCTAATAGTTCTTTCAATCTTTTGGGCTTTGTGTCTTAGCATACATTTGTCTAAACTGTGTTCTTACCTGAAGTAGTCTGTCATTCTCCCTGCTTCTTCCTGGATCTGGACCCTGGAAAGTCACTTTTCAAAGGGATGCCCTTTCTAAAAATGGAGCACTACACTGTGAAAGGCAAGTAGGATTGAATTAGGAAAGTTTAATTTGTTAACTCTTGGAAACATATGCCATATGTAGCTTAAAAATAAGATCATGCACCATTCAACTTAACCAAAAATGTGTTTGAGATCTGTTTTCTTTATTTATAAAGGAACTTTGGAACACTCTTAAGTAGATTTTGTAAAAGAAAAATTCCATCTCAGGGTGATTTTGCACCTGGATCTGTTTCTGGGTTTTGGGTCTGAATTCTCATGATACCCGGTGCTTGGTTGCAGCTCCTCCTGTGTACCTCTCACTTGTGCAGTCATTTCTGAGCCCAGTTTTGAAGTGCTGACTTTTTCCTCTTGCAGTCTCTTATGAGAGAGGGCATTTCGACCTCAGGAAAATCCCAGGTGACCCGAGTACTTGATTTCAGACAAATCATATTTTCATAGCAGGGGCTCCAAACAGGAAGCAAAATGGAAAATTCTGTAGATGCATTTATCGCAAAGGAAACTCGTTTATGTCCTCCCCACCCTCAGGACCCATTGGTGTGTGAACAATTCATACAATCCAGTATGATCTTTTTTTACTGGATTGTGCCTTAACTTAAAAACTCCAAATAACAGTATAGTCATGAGAGGACTCTGGCATGGAAGTGCGCTCCTGAAATGCTTGCCAGTGAGTTCCTGCTTTGAGGACAGAGGATCTAAGTGGAAAGATTAAGTAGAGAGACGGCCCCACCCCTCTAAGACTTATTCCTATGTTCCATTCAAATCTTGCTAGCTGGATTTCTGTGGGGTCCGGGCTTTGGAAATTCTCTTTTTTCATGGATGTCTCAGTGCACCTTGTTAAACCAAATTTGGAGTCTGGCCTGTTCATCTGCTTCCAGCTCTACTGATTGGTTCCAGTTTCCTTGCTCATTAAAGCCAAGATAATCTGGCACCTACTTGCAGGCATCCTCAAGCCTCTGGCACCAAGGTAAAGCTGGAAGCAGCTAAGAAGCCTCAGTGACCCAGCACATCCGCTGCATGGCACAGGGATCCATGTGGCCCAGGGAGCACAGGGCAGGCGCAGAGGAGCAGGCTTTTTGCCTTGTCTGTATTCTGCTGTGCATGTCTGTGATTTCTCTGAACTTTTTCCTCAGCTATAAAATAGTGTCTTGAACTAGAAATTTTCTTGTGTCTCCCAGCTTGAAATTGCCAAGTATATGAAGAACTAAAAGAGCTAAGATTCTCTTATTGCAAAAACACAACCCAGCATTAACAATAGTAATAATTATGATGCTTTTCCACAAAAGTAGATAACATGGCAACAAGATGAGAAGAAACACAGACTATATTCCAGAAGAAAAAATGGGCTTCTGCATGTCAGTCCCTGGTCTTATAAAGTGAGAATAAAAATACCTGACTCAGAATTGCTAGCAAGGTTAAGTGAGATGATCCCTGCCTCTCAGACCAGTGTCTGCCAAAAAGGAAGTGCTCATCGAAAGCTATTAACATATGCTAGAAAGATTAAACTGACCTGGAGCTGTAGCAAGGGTTATGCTGAAGCTATACATGTTAAGTTGCTGTTCAGAAGCCAAGATGGCGAAAGAATAGAGTACCTAGAAACAGACTAGCACATATGGAGTCACTTGGTGACTCTGTACCTGCTGTTGCAAAAACAGAACCCAGCATTAACAGTAGCAGTAACAGCTGGGGAGCCTTGGTGACCCAGCACATCCGCTGCATGGCACAGGGAGCCATGTGGCCCGAGAGCCAGGGCAGGCGCAGAGGAGCAGGCTTCTTGTCTTGTCTGTATTCTGCTGTGCATGTCTGTGATTTCTCTGAACTTTTTTCCTCAGCTATAAAATACTGACCTCAGAGACACTTAACAAAGATGTCATGGCAGTGTATTGAGAAAAGGCAGTTTTATCAGTGAGTGGCACTGAATCACTTGGGTATCCAGAGGGGCAAAAGTGGGTTGGGACCCTACTTTACATCATCCTTAAAAATGACCCCATGGAATTCATAGATCTCAATGTGAAAGGTAAAATACTAAGACTTTGGGAAGATAACACAAGAATAACCTTATGGCCTTAGGGTGAGAAATGATTTTGTAAGTGGGACACACATACACACACACACACACACACACACGAACTGTTAAGGTAAAGTATATAAATTTTAGATTTTATTAAAATTAAGAATTTCTCAGGATCCTGAGTTCAATCCCTGGTACCGCAAAAAAAAAGAATTTCTGTTTATGAGAAGGTCCCATTAAGATTGTTGAAAAGGTAAGCCACAGTGTGGAAGAAGATATTAGTAAGGAATGTAGCCAGAAAAGGGTTCCTGGCTGCTGCTCCTCCCTTTTTGCTCTTGCTGTTGTGCTGTCTTCCCCTGCCATGAATTACTGCCCTCTACTATGTGCCTCTCTGCCTTGGAGCCAGCTGGGTATGGACTAACAACTCCACAGACTGTGAGCTAAATGTACCTTTCTTTCCTTTGAATGAATGAATGAGTGAATGAATGAATGAATGTAAGTAAGTCTGAGAATATAGCTCAGTGCCATAAGTGCCTGTGTGGCAAGTGCAAGGTCCTGAGTTTGGTCCCCATTACAAAAAAATTAAAAAAAAAAAAGATTCCTACCAAAAGTGTATAAACATTTTATGTATAAACACAAAAACCTCATAAGAAGGCAGACCATGGTCAAAAACATGAAAAAGTGTTCGACATCGTTATTTTTTTTAATTGAAGTACAAATATCAATGAGACAGTTTTAAGACACCTTAACAAGACAGATTAGTATTAATTTATCAAATCCATCTTGTCAAGGTATCTTAAAACTGTCTCATTGATATTTGTACTTCAATAAAACAAAAAGAAAAGAAAAGAAAAATAAATAAAAACAGGACAGATTCGATAAATTAATACATTGCAAACTGTTTTCATAATGTTTTGGTATCGTAGAAGGTGCATACGTGATATAGACATTATTATAGCAGATGTCTTATCAGTAAATTAAGAGAGTGTAGCTGTTTATGTATATTATTTTTATACCTGAATTATATCAAAGATTCAATAATTAATACTTTCTACCTTGTTATTTTCCCAGTGGTTGTCCATAGTACTAGAAGCTGACATAATATCCTATGCAACCACCATTAGTGCAAATCCTGCCTCTCATAGAATTATGTAGAAGCACGGCGTTATCTATCCCAACTGTACTGTCCATACACACACATCATGATTCGTCCTTTCTGTACCCCTTCCTTTATCTACACCTGTCAAAGATGGGCACTCCATTGTCATTCAACCAATTTAGGTGCCTGAACTCGAGGACACAATCCAACACAGTCCAGCATTCCACAATAGTAGTGAGTTATCTGAAGAAGTTGTCAACCGTAGCCATTTACAGCTCAACTTATTATTATGGCCCCATGTTGTATGCCTCATTTTTATACTTTTCTGCTGGATGGTTAAGACCTACATACCAAAACATGTAGTTTTTGTTTCTGATGAGGTCAGTGAAGTCCCCTCAGGGATTATCTTGTAATCCTGTACCTTATTCTGTAGATCCTTTGTCTGTGTCATCCATGTGGATGAGTCACGGCCAATGCTTGACTAGTTTGCTCTCTGTGAGAGCCTGAGAGAAAGTTTTCTCTCCATGTGACTCTCCCCGAGCACACAATAGAACTTCGATCTATTTCCTCTGTGGCTCCATAATCTCCTTGTTCAGAAAATTTGGAGCTCAACTGAGTTTCATGATGTTGCAGTACAGGTTCTCCTATGTCCTGAGTCTTCGCTGACCTTGAAAGGCTAGGGCCAAAATGTTGGCTGGCCTTGCGGCTCTTCTATTTCTCCAATTTCGATCTGTGAATTTAGGTTGTTAACCATCCAGAAGAAAAGCTGATTAGTACCCTGCAGCATATGCCATTCACTTTGCCCTATCTGATTCAATTGTTTTTAGTTGTTGTGGTACATTTCTATTTGTATTTCTTCTTTTTCACTTCTTATAGTAGGGAGACTATGCAATATTTACACATGTGTGTCTGATTTATTTCACTTATGAGTATATGTTCAAGTGGAATCCACTTCAATATAAATGCTTCAAGCTTATCATTCTTAATAGTTAAGTAATACTCCATTATATAGAAATACCACATGTTTTTCAACCATTCTTCTTGAGATGGACATCTTGGTTGTTTCCAAGATTTGGCTATCACAAATTGTGCTGCTATAAACATAGGTACACATACATCACTATGATATAATGTTTTAAGTTCTCTGGGAAAATTCCCAGTAGGAGGATAGCCGGTTTGAATGGGTCAACATTGTTATTCTGTGGGGCAAGTGGATATTAAAACTACACAAGATATTACTGTGTTCCCACTAGAGTAATAACATTTTTAAAGTGGACAAGATCAAATGCTAGTGGAGGTGTGGAACAATTAGAACTCTTATGCACTGCTGGTAGGAGTATGGATTGGTGCAGCCACTTTGCGATCGTAATACATGGAGTAAAGCATCATGGACCAGCAATGTCAGTCTTTGGTGTGTACTTGGAAGAAAGGAATATACATATAAAAATGTTCAAAACAGTATTGTTATAACAAAAACTGAAAATAATTCAAGTACCTATCAAGAATTAAAATGAATAATGCCATATTCTTTTAATTATTATAAAGCAGTAATGTGAGCTATATTCTAAACACAACATGCATGAATTGTGAAAGAATCTAGACCACTGCCCCACCAAAAATAATACATACTACACATCTGTAATCCTAGCACTCGAGAGGCTGAGGCAGGAGGATCACAAGTTCAAGGGCAGCCAAGAAACTTAGAGAAATCCTGTATCAAAAAGTAAAAAGGCCTAGGCTGTAACTCAGTGATGTAGTTTTCATCCAGCATAAGAGAGGCCTAAGATTTGACCTGCAGCACCAGAACAAAACAGTAACATAAACTATATGTAAAGTGGGAAAAAAGACAAAATTAAACTATGATTATAGATTATATATAGGCCAAAGAAGTACTTTGTGGTTCTCTTTGGTGGGTATGAAAAACAGGGAGGAGGCACAAGAACAGCTTCTAGAATTGTGCTTATGTTCTATTTATGTTCTGGGTGGTGGTCACCTAAGTATTCACTTTGCACAGATTCACTGAGCTCTGCATGTAAAGTTTGTACATTGTGTGGTTTATACCTTAATAAAAGCCTTATTTTAAAAAGTAAAGGAATGGAATCAGTCCAGATGTCTATGAACTGATGAATGAATGGATAAGTAAGCATGATATAGCTGTGTATTGGAAAGTTACTCATCCACAAAAAGGAATGAAGTCCAGTACTGATAAGTGCAGTGCAGTAATATGATGACCCTCAGAACAGGCAAGGTCAAAGAAGATGGCCTCAGCTGTCCTATGATCTTGTTTCCATGAGCTGTGTAGCATAGACATATCTCTAGAGGTAGGAAGCAGATTTGGTTGCCTAGTGCTTGGACAACTGGAGGAAATAGGGAGGAAACAAAAAATAGATGTGAGGTTTCTTTGGGGGTAGTGAAACTATTCTAAAATCGACTGTGGTGAAGATTGTGCAATTCTGTGGTTTACTAAAAAACCATTCAGTTGCATGCTTGCAGCAAATAAGTTGCATAGCATGTGACAAAGATGTGAATTCAGTCTACATAAGCTGTTGTGATACCAAAGGTCATTTAATCGTGACCTGTGAAGTGACCTTGGCAAGAGCCCGATGCTGTTTGATCCTCCTGGGGCAGTGAAGACTGTCAGTACTAGAGGCAGAGATTGTTTCTGAAGCACTCAACCCCTGTTTAGTGAAAAAGGCAGCAAGTGAATGGAAGGGCCGCGAAGACAGGACATCTTTCCCCAAGTATCACATGTGCATTACTGCAGAATACGAAATTGTGCTCATTTTATGACCTTAGTTATTAAGCTTGCTATTAAGAAAAGGAAGTATATAATACATTTATAGAGGGTTTCCATCCAGAAGTACTAAAACCATAAAAGGTCGATGATTAAAGGGTTGGCATTTAGCTACCTAGAAAATTTGGTAATTCAGAATACTTAATATGGGAGAGTGACCAGTAACTATAAGAGTGCATAAGACCGAGGATATAGCTCAGCCGCTTAAGCGCCTGCCTGGCAAGTGCAAGGCCCTGAGTTCAATGCCCAGTATAGAAAAGAAAAAAAAAGAGTTTATAGCAAGGTTTTTACTTCAATAAATATTTATTGTCCTAATATTAGAGTCACTTTCAGTCATATTGGAAATCATGCCGTATTCTACTTATTTGTCTTTTTTTTTTTCTTCTACTTATTTGTCTTAAAACATGTGTTCTGGTGAGTACAAGAGCATATACGTATGACTCCAGCACCCAGGAAGCTGAGGCTTGAGGGTCCTAAGTTTTAAGACAACTTGAGCCATATGGTAAGATTGCCCCAAAATACTAAAAAGTGTGCTCTGAAAAATACATGTATATTCTTTTAAACTTCTTAAAATTGGGACCACTTGTAGCCTATATAACAATTAAGAAGGAAGCAAATATAAGTCCATCGAAAGTCTTGGTACCAGGGGTAAAGCTCCAGAGTGGTGAGTAAAGTCAGACCCCATAAAAGTAAGCTCCCCGGGGAGACCTCTCTGCAAGGTGGTCTGGCCTCCCCATGCCTCAGCTTTTTCACCTGCAGAAAATACCTGCTTCATGGTGTTGGAAGATTAAACATATTAGTGCAAACTGCTTTAAAAAGCAAGCACTCACAGGCCAGAGATACAGCCTGGATAGAGCACTTGCTTGTGTGCAAGGCCCTGAGTTTGATACCCAGTGATCACCCCCAGACAGAAAAAGTTTACATAATACACCATTATTGTGGCAGATTCTTATCATGAACATACGTAAATTGTAGGTGTAATTTTTATTGACTGTTATTCGGTCTTGGAGGAATCAAATCTTTTTTCCATCATTCAAAGAAGTTAATTAATGAATGAAATTGAGTAATTAAATTCTAAAGGAATGGATGGGTATGGTGAGAAAATAACCCAGAAGGGTATTTCAGAGTGAGAGAATAGCATTACGTGAGAGAAAAGCATTACGGTACTGGTTTGTCATCAGAATGCATAAAGCAATGAGCTTTACCTCTCTGAGTTGAAGTGAGTATGAATGTTCTGGTTTCCAGTGAAAAGGCTTGGATTGAGTTAAACTGTGGGGAGTTGCAGTTAACATTCTATGAGTAGGTGTTTAAAGATAGGTAGAGGCCGGCCAATTAAAGTGCCGGCCTCTTTAATTAAAGCTCAGCAGATTAAAGTGCCGCAAGCAGGCTCAGGGGCTAGGGGGTTCGATCCCCTACCACTGCTGTGCTGGCCCCACCCCCAGGGTGCCCTAAGAAGGCAATCAAGACAGGGTGTGGTGGTGCATGCCTGTAATCCCAGCTCTTGGATGGCTGTAAACAGGCAGATCACTATGAGACTGATCTAGTGGTAAAACCCTGAACACCCTGTAGACCCTTCCCTAAAATTAAAAAAAAAAAAAAAAAAAAAAAAAAGATTTGTAGGTTTTTTGGTTCATTTTGGTTTTGTGACAGGGTCTCATTATGTAGTTCAGGCTTGAGCTCATTTTGTAGCCCATGCTGGTCTCAAACTCACAACCATCCTGCCTCAGCCTCCTGAATGCTGAGATTACTGACTTGTATTTCTTTTTTTTTTTTTTTGCAGAACCAGGGATTGAACTCAGGCCCTTGTGCTTGCCAGTGTATTTCTTTTAAGTGTTAAAAATTTATGCATTTCTTTTACATTTGGCATTTAGAGCCTGGTAATTATGGCCTGTTAATACAGAGATTTTTTTAAAATAAGAAAATATGCAAGGGAGAGACAAAGTAAGTTGGAAGTCTATTGTCAACCCCAACTGTGTGGAAATGAGTCCTGCTGGATCGTCCGGCAGTCCCCACAGCGCCACAGGTGTGAGAAAGGCTGGGCTGCTCCAGCTCGCCATGCGTGCCATGCTGCAAGAGCGCTGCTGCCACTCCCCATGGCGGCTCCCACAGCCAGGAGTCCCATTTCTGCCACAAGGTGGTCATTTGCCCTTCAGGAGGGCTGCCCAGTGCCCACTTTGTTTTCAGCACTTACCTCTCTGGAGCTTGCTTGCCAAGTGCTGTAGTCACCACCAGGCACTAGAAATGGTCAGAGGAGCTGGAGGGCTGCTTTGTGGTGTTATCAGGGGCTCAGAGCTGGGCAGAGGGGTGGGTGTTCACAAAGCTCATATGCTTTCTTTTTTAGTCCACGACTTACTCGAGCAATGCACTCATCCCAAAACAGTTGTATTTTATGTATAAGCCAGAGAAATTCACAGTCCTCTCATTCAAAGAAAACTTGTTACCACCTTCATAGATTTCTTTCTAGACATTCTAAGCCAGATTTGCAGATTTTATGTTATGGTTTTTTTTTTAATTTTTTATTTATTTTTTATGAATTTAGGACAGGGTCTACAGAGGTTATAGGGTCTCACTACATAGATCAGACTCATAGTGATTCTCCTGTTTTCAGCCTCCCAAGTGCCAGGGTTACAGGTACGCACCAGCACACCAGTCTCAGTAGCAGTCTTAGCACGCCCCAGGGGCAGGGCTGACACAGTGCACTGGGGATCTGTTGTGTTCTGCCAAAGCAGGCACTTTAGTCGGTATTTTAGGTTTTAATCTCTATTGCTTTTTCCAGCCTTTGAAAACTGAGAAAAGTACACACATGTACAGTGTGCAGAGGAGCAGTCCTGTATCTCCACACTGCAAAGATCATCACTGGGGACATTCTTACTCTACTCTTGTTAAGCCATAACCTCCTTCTGTCTCTCTTGGCTGATCTTTGTTGGAAACTCATACCTGGTTGTACTTAACTGGATTGTCCTTTTCAAAGTACTTTTTTCCTTTTGCTTCTGCCCTCCTCCTAATCTTCCTCCTCTTCCTTCCCTCTCCTCCCCCTCCTCCTTCATCTTCTTCTTTTTTTTTTTTTTGACAGAGAATGTACAAAAGCCAATAAAATTGTCGTTAAACCCTGTGTTCCCATCCCTGAGCCCCTGTAACCCTCAGAGCAAGCCAGCCAGTCCTGCTATTATTCCAGCCCTTGTGGCATCAGCCTGCTGACTTTGTGGCCACCCTCAGGGGTGCTTTGCAGCCCCACAACTTCACTGTCTCATGGCCTGGGGCACAGAGCTCCATCCCAGGCCTGACTGGCTGACTGCGGCTTTCCTCACTCACGCCTGCAATGCCTGGAAATTCCCAGACACGAGGCATGCCAGCCTCACATGCTCAGCTCTGCATCCTCTTTCCTGCTAATGAAGGAGGCCATTGCTCAAATCACTTGGAAGGGAGAAAAGTGGAATTTACTACCTGGGTGTTCCTCTTCCATGCTGTTCATATAAATTTAAACTGAGATTCCTGAGAATTAGATTGAACATGACAAAAATTGCTGTGTGGGCAGTTTCACTGAGTATTTGCAGATTGATGGAGCACTCTGCAATAATGAAGGGGAAAGGTTCTGTAAGTGCTTGGTTCCAGAAGGTGAGCTCACCCCTTAAGGAGCATGCAATGAAAGGTCCTCCTTAAGTCTTCACTGGGTGGCAGAAAGGAAAAGTATAAAGTACACGCTTAGCCCCTTCAAATCCTGGTGCGAAAGAGGACCCAAGAAGTTGTCCTGCATTACTCCTCCTCATACACTGAGACATTGCAGTGCACCCAGGTTTATGTGTCCCAGGAAATTTTTTTTTTTTTTTTTTTACTTTGATTCCTTCTACATTCATGAAGTATCCTTGAGCCATCACCACGTCATGGCTGTGGAGCACTGCCCTGGCATGCTATCCAAGTGGTCAGCTTTGGTGTGAGATTACATAACAAAATACCACACAGAACTGGAAGACGTCAGAGTTTGCGTTGTCCTTCTTACCTAGCAACCCAATCGGTATTTCCACCGAAGACAGCATGAATTTGCTTACCCCACACAAAAGAGGGACTTTATTGTATGGCCACAAGGTGATCCAGTCCCAATTGCTTTTGGCTGTTGAGTCTGTCTCTAGAAATCAGTAAGACCAGCGAAGCCAGGACCCTTGTCTCCACTAGATGGGCCCCTCTAATGGAAGCCTTTGCTATGGCAGGACAGCCTTTCTGTCACTGCTTTCCCTTGGGCTACCCTCTCTGCACATTGCTTTTTGTATTGAGGCTCATTTTGTTAGCAAAGACTGGTCACAGGGTTAAGAGAGTGACCCACACAAGAGCATCATGTTCTCACTATAGCCCAGATGGAAGCCCATGGATCCCAGCCTCTCTTGTATGCAGGGGCACAGGTGACACTTCTTTCATCAATGGCCTGTCTATACATGCACTACTTCACCAAATAATTTGTTAGTTTGCCTCTTGTCACTGTTCCTAAGAGACTATGGCCTTCATCAGGCTTTCAGTATAGTGGTGACCAGAGACTACATCAGTAGGTCCTTGTATTGGTCAACTCTCCCATTCCTGGACACAACTTAAAGGTGGTGAGATTTTATTTGGCTCAGAGTTACTGGCAACTCAGTCCATGGTCAGCTGGCTCCATGTCTGGAACAGCATGGTGGAAGAGAATGGCAATTGCTTAGTCCATGGCAGCCATAACGCAGAGCAAGGGAGTGGCGCTAGAGAAGGAGTGAGGATGCCCACATGGTCCCTGAAGCTGTGCCTGTGGAAGTGGGCATCATTTAGCTCTTAGGCGGCTCCTAAGGCAGTTATGCTCCTGCTTGAAGAATCAAAATGGCCGCAGGAGAATATGACTGTGGTGTATTCTGCTAATACTTCCAGTGGTTTCCCATTTCACTGAAAGTAAAATTTACCTATGTTGTCTTGACAGCAGGATTTCTCCCATCACAGGCCTCCTGCTTTCTCTCCTTCCCTTCTCCCTAGGCTTCTTCCTATGGTCACTCCAAGTCTGCCCCACCTGGGCATTCTCTCCAGTGGTGACATGGTTCCTTGTAGAGCTGCAGGTCTTGGTGGATCCCCCAGCCAGCCCTATAGGAAACCAGGCATGCTCTATACCTCTCCTCATGCCTTTTGTGGAGTCCTTGCAGTCTTAGGTGCTCTTGACAGTTATGTGTCTGCACGTTATAGTTCTTGCCTTGTTTGAATGAGGGCTCCACAGAGAGACCTCCTTGTCAGTCTCCTTTTCTTGCATATCCCAGTGCCTAGAGAAGTTTTTGACATGTGATATGGGATTGATGAGTGTTCGATAAATGGCTGAATGAAGGAAAGTGGTTGTTAGGAACATTGGAGGGCAGTGTTCAGGGTTGTGAGGTGACACAAAACCAAACTATATGGGTGTCACTTGAAGGAGGGATGCTTTGGGAGCCATGTGCTGACTTTCTACATATGTAGTGACACTCTTGTTGTCCTCCAGCAGAACCCAGTGCTGCTGCACTTGTTTCCCCTAGCTCAATCACTGTTCTCTGAGGAGATAAACTTGTTCAGGCAGCCCCAGGAACCAAAATTGGAGTCAAGAAACAGGAATCCCAGGGCCAGACATGGTGGTACACACCTGTAATCCCAGTGCTGGGAGGCTGAGGCAGCAGGACTACACAAGTTCAAGGCGATCCTAAGCTACATTGAGTTCAAGGCCATAGTGAACTACACAGTGAGACCCTGTCTCAAAAAAACAGAGGGAACAAATCTAACCTGTCATTCTGTTTTAGGATGGAGCAGACTTACGGTGATTTCCAAGGCCCTGGTGGGGTGCTAGCACCATGTAGGTAGTAAGACCCTGCAGTACCCTTTCTGCCCAAGAGCCTGCCCTGTATTGTTGCCACTTATTCATTCAGTAAACACCCATCCTTTTTTGTGCTGATGGAATAAGGGACTCCTGACCAACCTGCAGTAATCTACTGGGGCAGAGTATAGAAAGCTGCAGGATCCACAGAAGGATCCAGAGACAGGCCTGCCAGAGAAGGCCCCTTGGCCTTGTGCAGGTGGCAAAGGAGCAGTGGGGTAGGGAAGGGAGGGCCTGGCTCAGACAAAAGAGCTGAGCCCTGAGCCAGGAGCCACTCCAGGGCTATGGCCGGCACTTAGGAGGATGGGCTAGAAGGTTCAAACTGCAGGGCAGGCTGGCCCGGAGGCAGCACTGTTGGGATCAACTCATTGGGAAGCATTGACAGAAGAGGGCACAGAGGGAGAAGTGGAGGAAATGCAAGAAGGTGAGGGCATTTTGTAAAGAACACTGTCCTTACTATGGAAAGCAGGCTTGCGATGTGCTAGGGAAATCTTAATGGTGCTGGTAAGGATGGAAAGGAGAAAGTGGAGAAGATCAGAGAGAAGCCTGGGAGTTCATGGACTGGTCAGGAGGTTCAAGGGAGACCTGGGGTTTCTGTTTGAGGCAATAGAGGTGCAGTAGTTGAATCGCTGGCCAGCAGCTCCACTTCTTAGGATAGGACCTCAGGGAGCAAAGTGGTTCTGCTGAGCCTAGAGTCATGAAGAGGCAAGAGTGAGGTGCCTGAGGGCTGCTCTGAGGCAGCTCCCAGCTGGCATGTAGGCATGGTGTTGAGTAAGTGGTACAAAACCAGGAGACCAAAGCTCAGAGGCGATGCTTGCACCCCTGTGATTGGTGGGGCAGTGCAGGGAGAGAAGGCAGCAGGTAGGGCTCAGAGGCAAGGCCCCTCACCACCTGCTGGGGGCTGAGATGGAGTAGAGTACAGGATGGACACCTGGCCTGAAGAAGGGGGGTGGGGTCGAGTCAGAAGTCAGTGGGCAACAGGTGCTGCTTTCAGCTGTAGCCTAGCAGGGCTTGATTTAGTGACATAGGTTATTAGTGGTCTTGTTTATGCTGATGTGTGTTTAGCAGCACCCTTGCCATCATCTGCATTCAAAACATTTCCACGCATTGCAGGGTCTCAACTTAGGCTAGAACAATAGCACAGACAAGGATGGCACCTGCTGCTTATGGCTCTGGAGGGCTGGAAGGCCAAGGCCGAGGCACTGGCAGATACGGTATTGTTTGAGGACAACTTTCTTTTTTTCTTTCTTTTTTTTTTGCGGAACCAGTGAGGCCAACTTTCTGGTTCATCACTGGTATCTTGCTGGGCATGTGTGTTTCAGAACAGACAAGGAGCTTTCTGTCTCTGTAACGATTCTAGTCACACTGGTGAACACTATACCCTCATGACATAGACCCACTTCCAAGTGCCATTAATTTTCAATGTGTGAACCTGGAGAAATGGATGCCCAGTGTGTTGCAGCATGTGTCACTGTCATCTGTCCTGTTGGGGTTTAGGAGAGCCTGTCTCCACTGTCCTGCCTCAGCAGTGGGTGGGGATGAGCTCTGGTGACACAAGGCTGAAAGGCCTTGGTCTCATTCCTGGTCAGGGAAACCTGCTGTCCTCACCTGTGCCAGGAGTGCTTGCTCTGGGCACCGTCTTTGGAATGATACAGATAGTCCCTCCACTCCCAGCTAGAGGTGACTAAGCTAGGACTTTAGGAAGGAACTTCTGAGTTTTAAGGACTTGCCCTCATTAGAACATTAGCGTTCAGGGTGTAGCAGCCATTCTGTAGGAAGGCTCTGCTACCAGTGTGAAGGAGATCGGCAGTGGAGCCGAAAGAGCCTTCGGGGACCGGCTGTGGCTGGGAATGAGTCTGGGAAAGGACTTCTGAATCCGAAGCTAAGAATGTGGCTTCTACTGAGTCATGTCCCACAGAGATGAAAATCTAGACATCTGATGCTACAAGTGACCATGTATACATGGGGAGCTGAGCTCCCTTCCAGAGTGATTTGAATCTGGGGCTTATCAGTCCCAGGCAGCACCCTTGGGATGTGCAAGACAAGTGCCTCAGGACTCCTCCAAGCCTTGGGATCATTCACACCATGTAGTTTGCATAGCTGCTATCAGAGTTTGTGTGCAGAGCCCACAGAGCAGAGGAGACATTTAAAACTGGGCACACTGCCACCCTGCTGATCATTTTGATCATCTTGTGCTGCATGTATAGTTATCATGGGTTATGTCACATTCTCACCTCAGTTTACTCAGCTCCTGTGCATGTTCCTTACTATACTCTATCATGTCCTGTTGTCCCCAGGTAGGCAGATTAGACAACACTCCTAAGGGAGGAGTCATCAATCATGTCCCAGGGATCACACTATCTGACCCCTACAGCAAGCTAGCTCCAAGACCATGTTGGTTTGGCATCTCTGGGTATGTGTAGGGACAAAGGTGGGAAGTGGCTGTACTTCCTGGAGGCTGACTTTGAAGGGTTGATTCCTAAGCCCTGGCTTTGGATTCTTTTTTTCTAGTAAGGGTCTATAAGGTATCACTACGCCGCTCGGACTTGTACTGATCTGATCCGCCTGTGTTCAGCTTCCTAAAGAGCTGGGATTACAGGTGCATATCACCACTCTCAGTCTCAATTGCCATCTCAGCACCCCCTGGGAGTGGGACTGGCATGGCAGGCCCAAGGATCGAGCCCTTAGCCCCTGCATCTGCCTAAGCAGGCACTTTAATCTGTTGAGCTATTTGGCTGGTGCTATGGCTTTGTTTTTGTTGTTGTTGTCATTTTTTTAGGTACTGGGGATTGAACTCAGGACCCTTAGGCTTGCCAGGCAAGGGCTTATTCTATTGAGCAATTTCCCTGGTCCCATGGCTTTGGATTCTTAATATTAGCCTTAGAGTTGAGTGGAGCAGCCCACTAATGTCTCAGATACATCCATTCAAGGGAGCATCTACATTCCTCCAAGCCAATGGGCCTGATCCTGGCTCTCCTTGGGATTCCTCTCACTGTTTCCATTGTGATGCTCTTCAAAACTCTGGAAGTCTGAGGTGGAAGGATTACAAGTTGAGCCCAGCCTGGGCAACTTGGTGAGAGACACCCTGTCTTAAAATTTTTTTTAATGTAGGAAGGGCTAAGGGGCCATAGCTCTGTGTGGAGGCCCTGGGTTTACTCCCAGGTATCCCACCAGGAGAGAAAAAAGAAAAGGCGACTCGTAATACCACTTTCAGCCACAGTACATGATTTCTTATTATTAAAATATATTTAAAGGAATACTTTCCTATTTTAATAGAAATTAAGAGCGAGTATATCTTAAAGCAATCGTATTGGTCCTTGATGTTCTGGCCGCATACACTGTGGGGCCTGTGGGAAGTGTATCATTCTCTTTCATAGACTGAAAGCCTCAGTACCACCACCTCAAGAGTTCTGCAAGTTCACATTATGTAAATATATGTAGTAAAATATTTATTTAAGGTTTCCATAAAAACGCCCAGAGAATAAGAGAGTATCTCTTTGCTGGTTTTAAAGGCTCTGCTGGGAATTTTGAGTGAAATTTAAGCCTCTCAAATATGTTTTATTTGGCCACTGTCATGTTTTATCTCTGGTAATGAACTCTTTGTCAGTTTGTCAATTTTCACAAAGGACAGAAAGTTCATGTGTAGTATCAACACAGCATCCAGATCAAAAGTTATAGTTGATATCATGGTAGAATAATCCCTCTCTTTTCCTTTAGTCAATATTTACCTTTGAGGCCAATATATTATGATCCCAACTTCAAAAGAAGATACTTTATTTTACCTTCTCCAAGTGTTGTTTTTAGATACTTGGAATATCAGAACTCGAAGCTGAGTGTCTGCGATGTCTGGCCCAGTCACTTGGGGTTGAATTCCTCCTTCACTGCTTCTGGTGACCCAGTGACCTGGCTGCATGGGTCAGGGGGAGGCTGTGTCTTGGAGGGCCTGGTTCTCCCGAGCACTGCAGACAGCCCTTCCTCTGTGAGAAGCCACCGCCCTCATCTCCTCCTGTAGCCAGTCTCGGAGAACTTCAAGGTTCCCTAAGGTGTTATGTTACAGGATAAGGCTAGAAAACCCAAAGAATCCCCTGCAGAGGGATCTGAGTGTCAGAGCAGATGTAGATGAGAGAGTCAAATTCTTTCTCTTGCCTGAACCCCTTATTTTAATCACCCCATACTTAAAAACTGAGGAAAGGGGTACCCCAAAGAAGAAGCAGTGGAAGGAGGAGTCTAATAAAGAACTTCAAACTGTGGATAAAACGCCTGACACCTTAGGACTGACTGGCCATTCAGGTCGCCAGTGGAGTTGGTGATGGTGGTTAATCAGCCCCCTGAGTCTGAGTGGGTACATTCAGTGTTCTCATGAGTCAGCAGAGAAGTGGATTGATTGCCTAGGGAACACCAAGCCCAAGGGCAGACTAGGCTAGGCTCGGTGTCAGCGGGATGCTGGGGTCAAATGAGGTCATTGTGATGCTCCTTTCATTTCTTAGGCCTGTTATTTCCTGTATCACTCTGAGTATGTGTGGCAGAGATGATCCCAGGAGTGAGACTTCCATCCCTAGCATTCCTATCAGTTTTAAAGCAGGCTCAGAATAAATTGACTGGGATCACATGGCTATGCCAAGCCTGGTCACTGTGGACAGGTGGATCTAGGGGAGCTGCATCAGGTGTGTGCCTCTGCTTAAGCAATGGCAACCCTGGGTGCATGGCATCTGTGCGTCTCTCTACCATGACACTGTCCTCAAACTGTCTTCTTATTTACATGTGGACACTGTTTTGTATTCACTCCACATTGTACATTTTCATATACATGTAAGAACATGTATGTGTTTCTGTACATATGTATATATTTGATAGATGATTTTTAGGATATTCAAGCGTAACCTTAGATTTTCAGCCTACTTCCTCCCCACCCCTCTTAAGCACAAATTCCCAAGCTGGGCAACTGGCTACTTCTCTGGCAGAACTGGGGAAGATGGCAGGACCTGGCTAGAAAGGAGGTTCTAAAAGGAAAAAATGATGTGGGTCTTTGCCCAGCGGTAAAAAAGGAACAGGCAAACAGATCAACTCTGGCTTCCCCTACTCAGCAAGTAATGAGCACCCACTGCGTGCTGGGCATGCTTCTAAGCCCTGGTGTGAGCACTAAGGGAGGCCCAACTGCTGAGCTCACTGCAGGGGAGAGCAGACACAGACATGTGAGCCAGTGGAGGTGTGCTGTGATGTCTGGTGGGGGACAGCTCTGGGTCAGGCCGCAGCCAGCACCAACAGATGTGCAGTCGGGGCATAAGCAGTGCAGGCAGATGAGGGAGAGGGCAGAAGAGCCGACTGAGGAAAGGCAGGTGTTGGCAGGCAGCCCCTGCTGGGCTTACCCTCAGCACAGGAAAATGTGGGCCAGATGAATGTATGAGTTGGGTGAGGTAAGATATGTTCAAGGGGTAGAAAGGCACTCTCGTAGCAGCAGCACATAGAAAGAGTGAAAAGTGAGGCCACATTGTGATGAGGTAGACTGGGGTGCAACCTAGGCTCCCCAGGAGTATGTATGCACGATGTCAGCAAAGTCTGGAATGCTGGTCAGGGCACAGGGCCAGGCAGGCAGTGGAGGGGGCTGGCTAAGGCAATGGTCAGTAGGGATGGACGGAAGGTAGGGCTTTGGGAGGCAGGGCCCAGGGTTTAACTCTTAGTGATCCGAAAGAGTTTCTGTACCATCCAGAAAGAGTTGCCTAGTTTTGCAAATCTACCAATGTTCATTTAACGACAAGACCTTAGACATGGGAAGCATTCTATCAAGATGGTTAATCTTACTTGTTCACTGTACAAACCCTGTCATCCTTTGGTATTCAAGGAGGCAAGGGACAGTAGTTGCATGAGTTAGTGCCTGGCAAACCCAGGATGGTGGTCCTCGTCAAAGCCTACAGCATCCATGAGTGACACGCGTTCATGGAGAGCAGTCCTGGGCCAGAAGCATCCTGGCCACCCCAGCTAGGCTGATGATCCTTCTTTGCTTTCACAGGTACCTTTCAAGTGGGCGTCCATATTGCCGATGTGAGCTACTTTGTTTCCGAGGGGTCATGCCTGGATAAGGTGGCTGCTGAAAGAGCTACCAGTGTCTACTTGGTTCAAAAGGTAAACAACTCTCTTTTTTTTTTTCCTTTAAAAATGGGCTTAATTAGTCTCCCATGAATTTTTTTTTGAAAAATAGTCTTACTGAATATCTTTTCTTATATCTGGTAAGATCACTAAAAAATGGTGCTTACCTTAACTCTGTGGTTGCACATTCTCCTGAAAGATGCTGAGAAGACAGATGTGCATTTGAGGTTCTTTGCAGAGGCTCTGTAGCTCACAACAGGTGCTAAGCAACAGAAGAAAGTGCGTGGAACACCTGCTTTTAAAGGACTGTCCTAGAAATGGTCAACCCATACCAGCCACAAGTTTTGGAGCCATTTGATTAGGACTGAGCCACTGGCAGTGGCTGCCTTCACAAGACAGCAACAGAACAAAGTGACAACTCACTATTTACTGTAGTACCTTTAATAAGCCACTTCAATACCTGTCCTAAATGGTGGGCAACAGCCCTGTACTGCCCTGCCCTTGGAAAGGTTTCCAGTAGAGTCTGTTGGATGGAAGCGATGAGAAAGACAGACTGGAGGAGTTGGTCTTCACCCCCAAGTCCAAGTTCCAGCACTCCTACCAAGTCAGAGTGTACATAGACCTCCCTCTACCCTTTTGTGCAAGGAAGGAGTGAGACAGAATCATCTCAAGCACCCATTCCACCCTGTGTGCCTGGCACATGCCTACAGGTAATCACAAGGATCCATTCCTCTGACAAGTACTCCCCTGAGTAGCAACCTGGATGCTGCAGTCAATGCCAGCATCCTTACCACAGTTTGTGAATTCTTCCTGTTTTCTTTTTCCTCCTTTGACTTTCTGTTTGCCATACTTTTTGGCAGTGTCCTGAGTTTCACTTCCTGTCTGACTTCTATGAACTCAGTGGTCTAGCTTTAGATCCCTACCCAGGTTGGGTTGAATCTTCTCTGCTCCCTCTCTTCCCTGTGCCTAAAATGTGGCTTTTGATGTTTGTGTGTCGGCTACACTAAGGTGAGAGGTGCACCCAACCCCCAGTCACACATACATGAGAACATTTAAGTGCTCTCTACCTGCTGCACTGCTCATTCTGGAACTTCAGATGTAATCCTCTAGGGCAGGACACTGCTGGACTTACAGATGTGACACTAGCAAGCCTAGTAAGCCATAATATCATGTGACCTTTGAGTGCCCAGCTATCTGCTAGTAATAAAAGCCAAAGGTCTACTAAACAGAAAGCCTGTCACCCAGGAGGTTCATCATTTGTTTCCTCAGCCCAGTCTTGTGCCTCCAACATACCCCACTGAAAATGGATGGTCCTGGATCATTTATGATAGCATAATCTTCATGCCAACCTCAAGAAGAGAATGTTCTAGAATCCCTAGACTCCAGCTCTGCAAAGTGTACAGATGATGCCCACAAAGATAGCAGGCACTCCAGAACAAACAGTCCTCTGGGACAGTCTAAAGGCTCCCAGGATTTCTGGTGTTCATCATGTTGCCAATACTTCTCACAGTTCCTACTTGTCCACTCTTTTTATTTAATACACAGCCTACAAGGTCTCTCTGTGTAGTAGACTGGACTTGTAGTGATCCTCCTGTTTATACCCTTCCAAGCACTAGCATGCACCACCACACCCAGTCTCAATTGCCATCTCAGTGTGCCCTGGTGCCTTGTGTCTGCCTAAGCAGGCGCTTTGATCTGCTGAGCTCTCTGGCCAGCCCATGTCCACTTACTATTAACTAACCTTTCAAAGTGGTTGGCTCTTCAGTGCCTTAATTATGTATGTCCATGTCTTTTGAGAGCTGGAGTTTTCATTGTCTATGGCCCAACAGTTGACAGTGATGTCATTAGTCTCATGGTAAAGGTGACTGTCCAGCACTCTGGGAACTGTCTCAGCTGGGCTTCTTTGCCAAGTGAGAGCCACAGCTGTTGTCTGCCATGGCTGCCCTCAGTATACAGAGCCTGCCCCATGATGATGCCTTCTAGATTGCTAGCCCCAGGCTGTCTGAGCAGTGCGATAGCTCCCCCTGCCCCAGAATTGGGCAGCCCGTCTCTGGGGTTCAGCTTTATTTACCATTCATGAATGATCAGAACCACCATGTGGATAGTCTTGCTGACCTAGAAATGGAACACTGAGTGAAGAAATGGTCACAGTAGACTAGAGCTGTGGCATCCTGAGCCAGAAGCTGCATGATCATCCAATTCAAGAAACAGAGTGGGCTCCAGGCAGGTGTCTCTTCTGCATAGCTGCTTCTGAGACCCATCACCATCAAGGACCCCTCAGGAATATGATTAGCTATGCCCTCAGCTGAGTGAAGAGCTCTCTACTGGACTCTGCTGCGACAAATGAACCTGTACCTCGCCAGCCCCCATGGCCTCTATCAGCCTAACTTCAGTGTTTACATTACTGTGTCTAATCCCACCCTTTGAGAATGTGGTATAAGCACCTGACCCCAAAGCTTCTCCTTGGACCCGCATCATGGCCTCCATATCACATTGCTGGTTGTGCCATGGCTGTGCTGGAACCCAGATCTACTGCACCACCCTTCAGGTTATGTTTGTACTTCAGGAAGACTTCTACAATTCTCTTTACATTTGCCTCCATTGAACCTTTACTTGGAGCCAGAGGGGACTTCTCACCCGGTATTAGAAGAATGACCTTTGGTGTCACACTCTTACTACTAACAACATTCCTTGTCCATAGCTTTCTTCAGTCTTTACTTAATGTCCCTATCTAGAGTGACCATAGCTTTAACTTCCCAGCTCGGGGGAGCCAGTCAGTACTTATGGGGCCATGGGTAACATTGTAGGACCCTGGATATTCAGGCCAGCCCAGGACAGGAGTGAGACTATACCATGTGGACGGAATCACAGAGGATGTTTACAAGGAGAATGTGGGTGTGATGTTCTTCTAGGGTCCCCCTGAAGAACCAGTTCCCTAGGTCTCCAGAAATTTCCATAGTTTGCCAGTGTCACCCACTCCGAGTTCTCTGCACATCCAGCCTATTAGCACTTGCCTGCAAAGTCTGAGATGGCCTTAAAGCATCTAATTTATGACACTTGGCAATGCTATAGTTAATTGGGATTTGCTTTACTGGGAAAGGCAAGAAGGGAACCACTCTCACTTCAGAGATGTACAGAGTCCACCAACACAGCTTAAAAAAGAGAAAATAACATGTATTCACAGGCAGTAGAATAATAATGGACTCTCGACACTAGGGGAAGGCACACTGATACAACTACTTTTGGAAGCTGAAAAATATTTTAGAGTGGAACCTGGACATACCATTGGCTCAGCATATCTGCTTCTAGATATGTACCCAATAAAATGCATCTGTGTATATTATGAAAAGAATGTTCATTGGTACAGAATGTAAAAGATCAAAAAAATAATCTGGAAATAAGTCAGCACCTGTTGTATTTAATCGGTGTATTTAATGGACAGATAAAGCATGTCCCGTTCTACCAGGCAGAGACTACATAGCAGTGAGGATGAGCAGCTGGAGGAAACCAGGCACACACATGCATACTGTGTGGTTTTATCAAAATAAGAGAAAAATCAAGCCAAGCCACTCTGTACCACCAGAAGCCAGAGTAGTGGCCATCGTGGAAGGGAGCAGGTCCAGTGGTAGGGCTGCCAGGGAAACTTGACGTGCGTGCTGACTATGTGAGTGTGCTGCTGTGCACACACACAGCACTTTATTTATGACTGGTGCGTTTTTCTGCCTACATGTATGCTGTAGGGAAGTTTCTTGAGGTTTTTGGGGGTTACCTCCACATCACTTTGGCTCTGAGACAAAGAAACCACCTCATAGTTCAGGTGCCTCCTTCCTAGCTCAGCACTCCTGAAGACATAGTTTGGATTCTAACATTGACCCTGCTGCATGGGACCTCAGGGTGCTCCTTCCTACCTAGACATGCTGTGGCCAAGCCCAGCCCTCTCCTGACCTCTCTTTTAGGTATAAAATGATAATGTTTGATGGAAAGAGAAACAGAAGCAAATGCTTAAATGTTATTCTTTGAAGCAATCTCTTAAAGATATTAAGTGAATAAATGTGAAATGTTCTCCTTATGCAGGAAAGGTTAATTCTATTCTTCAGATTTGAGTATTGGACAGTAGTGGATACAGTTAGAGGATCTTTGAACCAGGTAGCATTCTCTGGTCCAGCTGCTGCATTCTCACTTATAACCAGGATTCGCACTTCAAAATAAGAAAATTAAGCAAGTAAAATTGGGCTAAATAGCTGAGCACGTTGCCCTTTCTGCTCTTTCCTTGGCTTTTGCAGTTGTGGCCATAATCATTGTCTCTTTGGGTCCCTGAGAAGCCTTGCCAGTGGCATGGGGACAAGGCCTGGTGCCCGCTACCTACCCTGCCTCCCACTTGGCAGAGCACAGACACAGAGCCACAACCTTGGACAGCAGGAGTCCTGTGTTCTGACGCCTCTGAGCCACTGCTCTGACCTTTCTTCCTTCTCTTGTTGTTTCTTACAGGACTGTGTCCAGGAACTTTTCTGCTGTTTTCACTTTATTTTGCCTATAAAGATTCTGTTAAAAGCTGGACGAGTTGCTTCTCCCCTTCAGATTCCCTGCTTTCTCCTTTTGGCAAAATCATTTTCCCAAACTTCATCACTGGGGGCAGGGTGCTGGGGGTTCCGGTTGATTGCCCATCTATAGGAAATGTAGCTCTGATTTCTTTTGTTTCGGTGCTGACCTGGAAGTGACTGATGGTCAGAATTACAGTCTGAGCTGGCTTGGGGAATTACCCCGTAGAGCAGGACAATACACAGTGAAACTAGTCTTGGGTCCAAGTCCCATCTCAGTGGCTTTTAAATGAAATTCTTTTTGTTGATACTCTGGTCACAGTAATGAGTGTTTGGTAACTCTTATTAACAACTGAGTGTACTCAGGCAGAAAGTTCAACTTAAATCTTATGGGAAAACATTCCCTTTGACAAAGATGACTCCATTAGGATAGATGACAACTATCTGTCCAAACTGGGGCCTGTCCTTTTGTGAAGGACACAGCATTTACCCACTTAGTGTCTCCTCACTGTCTTTTCGTCTTTTTCTATTTTTTTGGTGCAGGGTCTCACTATGCATGCAGCCCACATTCATAGTGATCTTCCTGCTTTTTGCCTCCCATGTGCTGGGATGACAGGCGCGCGCCACCGCGCCCGGATTGCATTGCCGGCTCAGCGCACCCGAAGGCGGGGCCGACGCTGCTGGGGGAACCAAGGATCGAACACTGGTCCCTGCGCTTACTAAGCAAGCGCTTAGTCCACTGAGCTATACCGCCGGCCCTCCTCACTGTCTTTTCTCAGAGAGAAATGTAATATAATTTTAAGTTTTCAGGGAAATTTTTAAATAAGTGAATTAAGTTTTAAAAGTAAAAGGAAACCTAAACAGTTGAAACCTAAACCTAAATTTTCTGCCTACTGGCCCAACCACGCATGTTATTTTAGGTGTGAAACAGCTCAAGTGAAAGTTCGCCCATAAATCTCTATGATATTTTATTGGTACTGCTTTATAATAGAGATCAAAGATTGGGATTGGAAGTCTGTCTCCGAGAAGAGTCCAAGGAGTTTTAAGATGTTCCTTTCTGACACCAGCAGGTTGTCAAGAGTGTTGATGTTTTGTTAATGTCATGCTGTGTAGCAAAGGGTTGATCAAAGGCTGAACTCATAGAAGTGTTGATATGAAAAAGAAAACTCTTTAAACAGCAATGTTGGTGGGTAGACGAATTATCTAGCCCCTTTCTGTCATTTCAGTGTATAAGTAGGGAGCTAGCTGAGCTATCATGATGTTCAAACCCTGAGGTTCCAGAGAAAAGGAAACATCACCTGGTTGTGAGGCCACAGCTCTAGGCTGTTGGGCATTGAAGGGAGCTTGGGACAAGGGACCAGCCCAGGCCAGAGCTGGAAAGGACAGAGGAATCCCTGGGGTCCCAACAGTGGCGAGATCCCTGTGGGCTGTGGGTCTCTGGCATGATGTCACTGCTCATCCTTCCTAACTTTCTTGGCTTGGATGATCAATTCCGCTTTTCTATGGCCCTTGCCATTGGTCACAGGGCTGTCCTGGCTAACCCACTGCTGAACTTGGCCAGTCTGCTCACTGTGGCTTTAGCAGATGTTTCTGCTCTCTGAGGCTAATGTAAGATTTTATAGTCTTGTTGGTACCCCCACCCAGCTGCCTTGGGCAGTGCTGTATTGACCCAACTGATCAGACTCTTGCAGCTCTCCAAGCATTCTCCCAGAATGCTAGAAAGTCAGAGCTTGACATCTGTCCTTTTTTTCCACAGCAGCTTTGAATTTTACTCTCACCCAACTCTAGACCTGGCCCTGAGGCACACTTCAAGCCCTGTGCCTTTTCTCCTGCTGTGCTTCACTGACTTAGCACACAGCTAGTGCCAGTTGTGTGCCAGGCGCCAGGGCTGCAAAGATGAGCAAGATGCTGTAGGGAGTGTGGGGAAGTCAGAGGAAGTGGGTGTGTCTGCACACACTGTGTCCTGGGCTGCCTTACAGAAGTGCCCTGGGCAAAGGCGCACAGAGAAGAGGCAGAAGTTGGCTCAGCCTAAGTGCTGGTGAGAGAAGAGCTTGTCCAGGCCCCAGAGGCTGCACATAGCAGGCCTCTCCGAATCAAGCCCCCCATTATGAGTATACAGTTTCCAGATGGAAGTGAGTGAGCAGGGCAGTGCAGGCAGAGGCTAGAATTTTTTTTTTTTTTTTTTTTTTTTTGCGGAACCAGGGATTGAACTCAGGCCCTTGCGCTTCCCAGGCAAATGCTTATTCTACTAAGCTATCTCCCTGGCCCTAGAAATGGCTTCTTAAAGAACAATGTGTCCTTCAGGTGTGAGTGGCAAGGGGAGCTGAGGGCGAGGGTGCAGAGAGGCCTGGACTCCTAGGCTGAGGAGCATGTGACAAGAGGCAAGGGTGCCCTCCTACCCCAGGGCCTTCCCAGTCATGGCGCCTGAGGCTTTGAGCAGCTTCCTCAGAACAGATGGAGAAGTTGTTCAGATGTTAAGAGTTTACCAATGTAAGCCGGGCGTGGTGGCGCAGGCCTGTAATCCCAGCACTTGGGAGGCTGAAGCAGGAGGAGTGTTGTGAGTTCGAGACCAGCCTGAGCTACAAAGTGAGCTTAAGGCCAGCCTGAACTGCGTAGTGAGACCCTGTCTCAAAAAGACAAAAAAAAAAAAAAAAAAAGAGTTTACCAATGTGATAGCATCTTGGCACTTGAGAACTGGGCAATAGATATTTTGAGCCTGGTGCCACATGGATGCCCTACATAACAGTAGTATTTCATCTGTCGCTGTTTATACTCTCCTCTGAATTCCAGCAGCCCTTGTCACCCAATTGGAAGTGGGGGAGTTGGCTCCCCAGTAATCTTTGGCGCTGCCTTGGAGGCATGCAGAGGCCAGCTGTTCAGCAGGTCTCGGGTACAGGTTTCTGGGCTGTTAACCATGGAGGGTCTACACTTTACCAATGTCCTCTTGGGCTTGGGAAGGTGTTTAGTGTCTTTGTCACCCATATAACAGGCACAACTCTAGTTCCAAGGTTCACCTGATCAATTACTGGGAAGGAAAAGGCATGAAGACCTAATGCAGAGAGCATCCTACAGCTTTGTCATTGGGTGTGTAATAAGTAAGGCCATGCAGACATCTGGCAAGTGACAAGGAAGTCAGTGCTCACCTTGGCAACACACAGCCTAGAGTTGGAGGTCGTGTAGGAAAGGTTAGCATGGCCCCTGTGCAAGGGCAGTGTGCACATTTGCAATGCAGTCTACATTTTAAAAGTAAAAACACAGAAAGGCCTTCCCAACCACATAGTCTGCTTTCTATTACTCTAATGAAATACCTGAAGTTATATACTTAAATGGAAAAATGATACATTTGGTCAGTTTGGGCAGAGGAAGGTCCAGACAGCATAGTGTCATCCTAACAAGGATCTTTGTCTGCCACACCTGCAGAGTGGACTGCAGTGACAGATAGTGAGCCGAGGTCCAGACCAGAAGCCCGAGGGAGAACACATGAGTCTGGTGTTGCCTCTTAAAGGTCCTGCGACACTCAGCACTGCCCTGCTAGAGACCACACTGCCATGCATGAACCCTTGTGGGTACACTCAACCCTGTGTGCTGCATGATGG
The DNA here is from genome assembly GCA_004027165.1 of Ctenomys sociabilis. Lineage (NCBI taxonomy): Eukaryota > Metazoa > Chordata > Mammalia > Rodentia > Ctenomyidae > Ctenomys > Ctenomys sociabilis. Next base: position 85,173 of record PVKA01000293.1, on the reverse strand, counting down.
TTTTTTTATCCAGAATAATGCTTTCTCCAAAATTCTGCTGCAGGTATGGGAGACAATTAGACTGTCTCCTGAGGAAGAGAGGAATGTCGGTGTTCAAAGACGGAGACAGACACATTTGAGTGGGAGTTAAGAGGGACACAGATGTCCTCGGCAAGGGAGATGGAAGAGTCAAAGGCTCACACCCTGTGCCAGGTGTAACTGTGTGAGGGAGGGAGTGAGCTAGAGGTGGGTGTGGCTTTTTATTTCTTGAGTGGTTCAAGGGGAGCTTGGCTGTTGTTTGCTTACTTATTTAATAAGACATTGCCACTAAGAGCAGGAGGGTTATCAACACAACACAGGTAGGAGGAGGAAGCTCACCTTTGTCTCCTATCGTGGTATTAGAATGTGTGGATGTCCCAATTAGACAGGAGAGTATAGAGCTCTAAGTAGAGGTGGGAAAAAGGTGAGACCTGTGGAGGAGTCTAGTAAGGGCCCATACAGACTGCCCTGCTTCTGTGTGCCTGCCAGGCATGGTGGTGCACACCTGTAATCCCAGCACTCGGGGATCACAAGTTGAAGGCATCCCATACTACCTCTCAACCTCCCTACCACAAAAAAAAAAAAAAAAAAAAAATGTGTGCCTGTCCCGTGTAATTCTTGCTGTACATAGTCTTGTGTGCACGGGAGAAAAGGCTCTAGGCCAGCATGGCAACCTTGTTTACTCTAAGAACTATGAACTAGAGTCTTGTGATGTTTGCATGTTCGTATTTTGATTTGGTGTTACCTGAGATTTTATTGTGTACTTTTTGCAACTCAAAAGTGCTGCGCTAGCCGGGCGTGGTGGCGCAGGCCTGTAATCCCAGCACTCGGGAGGCTGAGGCAGGAGGATTGTTGTGAGTTCGAGACCAGCCTGAGCTACAATGCGAGCTTAAGGCCAGCCTGAGCTGCATAGTGAGACCCTGCCTCAAAAAGACAAAAAAAAAAAAAAAAAAAAAAAAAAAAAAAAAAAGTGCTGCGCTGGATAGAGAAGAGAATGAGCACAGAAAGTATAGTGATGGTGAGGACCTTAGGAGAGGATGGTGTCTGTCTTTAAAACCAGCAACTTGATCTTCCTTCACATTGCTTTATAGGGGACCCTGGCCTACCAAGGAGCCCACTGTGGAGAGCAGGAGGTGTGCAAGCAGGGCTGCACTGTGGGCTAGAGAAACATCCATGAGATAGCCACGGCCCAGCACATGGGGACAGTAAGACATGGCAGAAACAGTTTGAAAGAAAGTACTAGAAGGAAACTTGGGAGAACTTATGTATGGTGATTACAGTTTTCTGTGTGAGAAAAGGTGGTTTTCCTGCTCAGGAGCAGAAGGCAGTGGATTGGGAGATGTCAACAGAGTGTTTGCATTTTTAAGTCAAATCTGAAGGCTGTGGGGAAGGAGATAATACAGACCAGTGAAAGGCATGCTGGGTGCATGGCAGAGGCTCACTGCTCCACAGTGCAATGCTATGCCACTCTGCTGGGCCACTTCTGTCACCAGCAAAGGCAGGGGCTGAGGTGGGTCCTGGGCTGCAGAGCTGGCACAGCGGACAGGGGTACTTGGAAGGCTCCACACTGAGAAGGCAGGCTGGTGAGGCTGAGCAAGAGAAAAGGGCAGTGGTCGGGGGGCGTGTCTGGGCACGGTGCTACTGGTGGCCTGGGGTTCTGCTCCTTAGGGAAGTTGTTTTCCCCGTTGCTTGTGGTGCTCTGCACATGGTGCCCTGGATCTGAGTCCCCTAGGTAACTGCAGGTCTCACAGAGTGAATGTGATGCCTGGGGTCCAGGCACATCTCCCCCTGACATCATAGGAGATGCCCACCCGCCCACCACCTTCTTCCACAGCAATGCGCGCTGTGCATAGGGTTCTGGGAGAGCACATTCGCGTGACCCCGGCAGGACCAGGCCCGATTTATGAGAGGCTGTTAAGTGCCAGACCACAAGTGTGGCTGTAACCTCTTAATCCTTTCTCCTTTGAAAGCAGCCTAACCACCTATTAACAAAACTGTATGGACATAAAGACTGTTTTCTCAGAATTCCGTCTGATCTCTGCCTCAAGATCTGCTGAAAAGTATATTAAAAGGAATGTCTCTTAGAAATTTAATATAATTGCACTACCCAGAAAGTTTCCCTGTTTTGCTTCTTCATGTGCGCTTAGGTTCTTTGGCATCAGACCATTGCAGCGTGAGAAGCAAAACAGTTTGGATAACCTGGACAGCCATCGGGTGTGCCGAGAACTAAAGAGCAATAGCCAAATCAGTTTACCTTCTTCTTCAAGTTCTGAGCTTTTTATGTAAAGATGTTTAAAGAGGAATCTAGAAGGTGTTGCATAAAATGTTTTATGTTATACAGAAAGCAACAAACAGAAAATACAGGTCATTCTTTTCCTGGAGACTCAGAGTGCCAGCTGTGTGTCAGGTGGTGAGCAGAGGAACAGGGCAAAGTCCCATCCTTGATCCCAAGGTCTGGGGGAGGGGAGAGGCACCTCACGAAGCAACCAGGACTTCATGTGGTCTGTGCTATGGAGCTGTCATAGGGCGCAGGCAGGACGGGGGCAATGGCTGCTGCTGAGAAGCGCCCTGCCCCCTCTGAAGGACAGTGAAGGGGCACAGGCTCATAGCTGTGGGAGTCCAGGCCATGAGCCAGATCTGCTAGGATATGTGAAATCCTATGTTTGCTAGATGCAAACATTCAGAAAAGAGCTCTAGGAAGACATAACAACTTTCAAGAGCTGCAGCAGTGAGCATCCAAGGCAGGTGGAGGGAGGCCCACTGGCTGGTGGACAGCGCTGGGTGTAAACCTGCACAGAAGGCTGTGTAAGAAGAATAGGAGCTTGGATACCATGAGCTTTTACTGAGCACACTCAAACCCTGCAGACCCTGAATTATACTGCCTTGCCCAACTTGCACAGGACATACCGGCCACAGGATTTGGTTCCAGGTCTCTCAGGCAACCACCCTGTCTGTCCCTACACTATGACACTGCTCTACCCTCAGGTGTTTGGTGATCTTTACACCTTCTTTTGTTTTGGCCAAACTCTCTTCATAAATAAACTCTTAGGTGCCGGGCGTGGTGGCGCACGCCTGTAATCCCAGCACTAGGGAGGCTGAGGCAGGAGGATTGTTGTGAGTTCGAGACCAGCCTGAGCTACAAAGTGAGCTTAAGGCCAGCCTGAACTGCACAGTGAGACCCTGTCTCAAAAAAGACAAAAAAAAAAAAAAAAATAAATAAATAAATAAATAAAGTCTTAATGCCAAGCACAGATACAAAAACAGACCAAATTTCATGAACATAATTAGCACAAATTTATATCATGGTTAAATGTATAACACAAAATCTTAAAAGCAGTGTTTTTCCCTTTCTTTGTAAGCTCTTTCATTTTGGAATTCTTTTAGATTTAGAGAAAAGTTTCTAGAGAGGTTCCACACACTACAGAAGCCCCATCATTAAAACCTTACAGTACCACGCTATCATTTCAGAACTAAGAAACCCAGATGGAACATTACCATGAACTCAACTCCATACTTTGCGGATCACAGTGACTTTTTTTTTTCCATTACTGTTTTCTTTCTGTTCTATGGTTCAGTCCAAGTCCAAGTTGCAATAACTTTCAAACACTGAAACATGACGTCAGAAACTACATAACATTATCAGATGTTCGGTTTTATGAGGTTAAGTGAGATGCTGCCTGTATAGTTAGAAAAATATTTATTATCTGTTTAAAAAAGTAGAGATTAAGCTCTGGTCTACTACTACTGCAACAAGCATGTTGGATGTACAATCATCTCCTAATGCAGCCCAGAGGAGAAGGCGGGAATTCACACCCAACGAACCTGCTTTAGTCTGTCGTGGTCAGCTCAGGCTCCCATAATAATATGCTGCAGGCTTGGAGATGTCACCAAGACACATTCACTTATCTATAGTTCTGGAACCCAAAGCCCAGGTCCAGGCACCCCTCTGGGTCCCAGCCAGGGCCCTCTTCCTGGCTCATGTGTGGCTATGTCTCCTCACTGCTCTTTTTAGAACCAGCTTGCAGAGATCAATGCATTTTCTCACACTTCTTACAAAGTCACCAACCCATGGGAGTAGGCTTCACCCTATGAAGTAATGGGACCTTGATTACCTCTTAAGGACCTTGTCTCCAAATACTGTCAAACTAATGGTTAGAATTCAACATGTGAAGGTGGAGGGTGGGGCTGGCTAGAATTAGTCCATGACTTAGTTCAGAGGCAAAGAGTATTCAAAACCTCTGTAAGTTAATCATGAAACTGTATGAAACTGAAATGTCCCCATTTTACAGTGTATTGATGCAGATGAAGATGTACCATTTTGTAAAAACCCCAGAAAAATGCTAAGTACCTAGATGACATTTTAATGCACCATTAGATATGTTAAGAAAGAAAACTTATTGTCATGTAAACTGATGGTACAAAATCAGGGTCAAGAAACACTTCGAAGGTAGCTATCTTGTGAAAGCTATTGCCAGAAGTTTACAGGTCCGTGTTAGCTTTAACATAGATGTTAAAAGACACAGCATCCTTTAGAATAATGCTAAACAATTATTATTTTTACTGATATAGCCCACGAGTTCTAGAATTTGCTTTTCCACAGCAAAGACACTTGCTGTCCTGAGGTATGGCAGAAGTACAGACACTTCACACTGAGTGAGAAACCACTGGGTTGTTTTTTTTTTTTTGGTACTAAAGAAATCAGCTCCATTTACCATAGAGCATAGCAGTCTGTCCTGCTCCTCCCTTCTTGGCATGGCTGGGGCCCTACACTGCACTGTGGGTGGGGCCACAATAAATGCTAATGCCAAGTGGGGTGGACAGATTACATATCCTTACTTTAAAAAAAATTGGGGGAGGGAACAGATTTGAAGGTGAAGGGAGAGTGTGAAATAATCTTGGAAGGTACAGATACACTCATTTCACCTTTGGAGAAAACAGAATTCTGATGATCATTTGAAAGTAAATTGAAACAATGTTTTAATCAAAGAGAGTATGCCATTCAGCATGTTTACACAAGATACAAAGATTGGTAAGAGGAAAAATCTTTTAGGTTTCAAAAATTGCAAAATAGATGAATAGTTGGCCAGTGTTCATCGAAGAGGCCTGGACATACGGACTGTTCTTTTTTGTTGCAATGGTGATACCTCATTAAAGCATTCCTGCTGTTCCAACATGTGGTAAACTCTGATATATTCAGTTACCAAATCAAGTAATGGCTTAATTCTACTCTGCTGAGACTCTGAAAAGTTTACATTCAGCCTATGGGTTCTTAAACATGTAATTCAACCACAGTAATTATATTCAGAGCACAAGCCATTTGGGAATGCAGAGTTTCAGGGTTACTTCAACCACCTGTGGGTCTCCACAGGGGCTTGGTTCTGGAATCCAGCGGTGCTCTGGTCCTTTGAGTCCATGGTATGGGCTTTTGCATGCAGCCACCATACACCATCTCTAGATTCATATGCTCCTCAGCACAGTGCAAGTGCTATGGATTATTGTACTGCATTCCTTAGGGAGTAACAAGAAGAAAGCCTGTGCATGCTCAGTACAGGCCCTTTTTTATTTTTGTGAGATTTTCCATCCAACGTTAATTGAATCTATGGATGGGAATGCAGAAATCCAAAAGGCTGACTATAGGTAGCAAGATGTAGCTGGTTTTCAGTCAGTCAGTCAGTCAGTTATTTATTCTATCTGTCTGTCCATCCGCCTGTCTGTCTGTCTGTTCTTGGTGACACTGGAATTAACCCAGGGCCTTCACACTAGGCTACATTCCCCGTTCCCTCTCCCCCCGCACACACACACACCTTTTAAAACTTTGTATGCAGGTTCTCACTAAGTTGCCCAAGCTGGGTGCCACCTTGGGATCATTCTGCCTCAGTCTTTCTTATTTCTGTTACCAACTTCTGCTTTCCCACCCCACCAGAGCCCCTTGTAAAGGTTGGGAGATAGGGTCTCTCCGGAGTCTTCCAGGAATATAGCTGACATCATGCTGAAAGCTCAATCTGGTTGCCCAAGCTCTGCCCTCTGGCTGTGCCCAAGCCTGGGCCAACCTTTCGGAGCTGCAGATAGGTGCTCACAGCTGTCCTCTGTTCACAGGTGGTCCCCATGCTTCCCAGGCTACTGTGCGAGGAGCTCTGCAGCCTCAATCCCATGACGGACAAGCTGACCTTCTCTGTGATCTGGACACTTACCACTGAGGGCAAGGTAACAGCAGATGGGTTGGCGTTTGTCTTCCTATCATCATCCCATTCTGGGTGTCATGTCAAGTGCCTACTGTATGCTTGGTCCTAGATTATCTGCGTAGGGGGTAGCATCCAGCCAGGAACACTCAGAAGGCAGTCCATATGAACCGCAGGTGGTAGGATTCCTCGGAATTCACTGTAGAGAGATAAGCACTGCCCTGCTGTGCAGGATGACTGTGGAGGACTTTGAAAATTAGCACTGTGGAGAGAGAGAGGACAAGGGGATGAGGTGCTAGCTGAGAACAAAGGGGACAGGACTGCCCTCTCTCTCTCTCTCTGGACATGGGGATCAAGTGCAGACACACCATGTGACTATAGCAGAAACTTCCCTTCCCCAAAGCAAACACAGCATCCAGAACACCGGAATGATTCCATAGGCCAGGGCCTGCTCAGCAGGAGGGTGGCAGCAGCCAAGGAGGAGCACAGGAAGTGCTTGTGCAGTAACTAAGTGGCAGGAAAAAAAGAAATATTTATAAACACAGTAGAGTATAGCCCTGATACAAAGAAACAAATGAGTCATTTACAGGAAAGTGGGTGCACCTGGAGAACATGATATTAAAGTCAGACAGACAAGCTTAAATGTTCCATGGTTTCTTGTATATGAAAAACCTGAAATAAAGAGCAAAATAAAAGATAACAGAAAGGAGGAAAGTAGATCTTTCTCAAATGGGAAGGGGACAAAGAGATGGGGAAAGGGATGAAGAAAGAAATTTGGGGATGTGTTTGAGGATGTGTTTGTGCACCTGCCAGCTCCTCACAAATGGTATAAATGTTCTGTACTGTGAATGTGTACTAATAAGAATTAGTCAATGAAAAGAAGTTCCAAATAAAGACAGAGGATAAAATATATATTTACTTTCATTCCCTCCCAAAATCTCACTAAAACAACAGTAGAGAGATTTTTTTAAAAAAAGATCTAAACCCACAAAGGACAAAGAGTGGGAGAGGAGACAACAGCAACAACCTTTTGGAAGCTGGGTAGCAGATGGATGAGTGGAACTGACTTAGGGAGCCTGAGAAAGCTAAATCCTGAGCCAGCAATGGGGGAAGCCAAGAAGCGAAAAATTCTGAAGTTGATGGCACGGATTGCTCTGCGTGGTGGGGAAGCAGCAGGTGATGGCTGGGAGGCTGGCTGCAGTGTGGGTTGGAAGTTTGGTTCACTAATCCCCCACACCCACCCCCAGTTGAGCAGAGGCCACTGATTTATTCTGGGACAGGATAAAGGAAGGGTTGTGTGAATGAGGAAACAGTGCACCTGAAGGTGATACCTTAAAGGGGTGAGCAGAGCTGCCAAGAGACAGGAACCCCAGTGTGCTGTTCCTGGCACCACCGGAACTGTGGGAGCCAGGCCCCTATGTGAGAGTCAGGAGAGAAGACAGCTTTCCCCGAGGAACATAAGCAGTCAGGGATGAGGACTTTAGAGCCTGGGGGTCTGGATCAGCAGCCCAGCATGGGGGCAGAACGATAAATCCACCCTTGGGACTGGACCCCTCAGGATTGAGAGTCCACATTTGAGAGACAAAAAAGAAAAGTGAGGTAGGAGGAAAAAGTAAATGAACTGGAAGGAAAGCAATAAGGGCCTAATGTACTACCAAGGGTAAAAAGAAACTGACCTTTATATCCTCAAGAAGTAATTTTTTTGTTTGGGGGTGGTGAGAAAGAGTTTCTGTGCCACAAGATCTAACTTTAAAAAATAAACATTTGGAGGAGAAAAAAGTACTCAAATAAATTAAAAACAGGGAAAGAAGGAAAAGAAAGAGAAGATTCAAGATTCCAATTGGAAGATAAAGTTGAGAAATTGTCCCAGGAAGAGAAAAGATTGAAAAATTAAAGATAGGCAGCGTCTGTTGAATGAGCATTCCTGAGCAGCTAAAGAAAACCAAAGTGTGGAATGAGGGACAAAATAATTATAGGAAATGCACCATTTCTGGGGAAAGATGATTTTTTGGAGTGAAAGAATGCACTGCTGGCCAAGTGATAGAGATAGGTCACCTCCAAGACACACATCATAGAATTTTAGGAACCTGGAAGGATCTAGGAAAAAAGGCAAAGGAAGGAGGATCTCGAGGTTTCCATGTAAGAATAGCATCAAGATAGTCCAATACAACACTGGGAAGTGAGACAACAGTGATTGACACCATGTCCATTAAGGAAAGCCCAAGTCTGTGGTGCCCACGCTAAATGCCTGGCCCAGCTAAGTGTCCATTGACCACAAGAGTAAGGAAGGTCACCTGCAGAACATAGGCTCACAGTACCAAGTCCCTCACGCACACTCCTCGGGAAGCTGTGAAGGAAGAGGAAGACGGAGTCTGTCCATCACCACTGTTCCAGATGGTAGGAAGCACCGGGAGACTGATATATGCAGTGCACAGAAAGACCAAACAAACATAAATCCTAATGAAGGTAGTTTTGTGGAAAGAAGAGAGACACTGCATGTTTACCAACTGAATTAGAATATTGATGAGTGAGTGCTGGTAGCTGGAGGTAACTGTATTAAGAGCAGTGGTGGTGTGGGTATTGTTGGAAAAGGGATATGAGGCAGAAGGCAAAACAGATTTTATCCTGGAAAGTTTGTACGTAATGCCTAACAGATATAGAAGTAATAAACAGCTTTTAGTGAAATATGGAAATTGGCATCAAAATAATCTGCTAAAAGCAATAAAAGTAATTACCCTTGGGAAATGAGGAAGGAAGTGGAAGGACCTTCAGAATAAGCTTTTCTTGTTTGTTTTTTGCAGAACTGGGAATTGAACTCAGGCCCTTGCGCTTGCCAGGGAAGCACTTATTCTACTGAGCTTTATCTCTGGCCCCTCATAATAGACTTTTCAAACTCTATAATTTAACCTCTTTTATATTGAAAAAATGTAGATATATATGAAAATAAATAAAATAAAACAGTGAACTAAAAATCTTCATCTCCCAGATTCAACTTCTATCAAGGCTTCTTTCCTTGCTAAAGTAATTTAGACAAACCATGACATGTCATTTTACTCATAAATGTTTTAATTCATGACTAAAGAATTTGGACATTTTCTTACATAACACAATGCCCTTTACCCTCCTAACAATGCCAGTTTGCCAGCTAAAACCCAGGCCATAATATAGTCCTCTGATTATCTCCAGTTGATTTGTCCAAATTGGAATAAAAGTCACACACATTAATATTTTGTTTTCATGGCCCCTATGTATCTAGTAAAAAGTTCTTTTTTGAGATTTATGAGGCAATCATTATCTAAAATACAAGGAAAGAATTATTAATACAGTATGCCAGCAACCATACTGTAGTGGGGGTGGGGACAGCTATACTCTAGTGGGGAAATAATGAATGGAAAAAGACCAGAAGGAAACTGAACAGGGTGCCAGCTGTGGTTGTATTCAAGCAGTAAAACTATGAGTAAATTTTCCTACTTTTTGTATTTTCTAATGATTTTTGAAAATATGTACAACTTTTATATTTTTATAAATGCTTGTTTTTGCAAATTTAACTAAAGAGATAATAAAGCCCATAGAAGGAGACTAACTTGAGTCTACAGAAAGCAGTATTCAATCTGAATTATCCTGCCAGAGTCAGATCCAAGAAATAGCCACCTGATCTTATGAATTCCAAAACACAAGTGTCATAAACACAGCACTAGAAAGTGGCAAACCCAGCCCTCCATGGCCCCTGGGGATTCTCAAGAAGTGTCTGGCACCCAAGCCTCCACTCCCTGCAAGGACAGGAGCACAGGTGTGAAGAAGTTGCAGGCCCAGGAAGGTGCTGGGCTTCATCCAAACCATTCCAGAGAGGAAGTATGCGGGTTTGGACAAGGGACACGGGTGTGGGGCAAGGTCCACTGACCGCACTGCTTGTACCATGCTCATCCAAACACACTGCCCACACAGGGGACCAACCACATGAGAGAGAGACCACTGCTTAGACCTGAATGTGGTGACGGGTCGGTGTCTCCTACCCACAGTCAGGGAGCCCAGTATAAAAGACCAAATCCTACACTCGACGTCAAGGGAGACTTGTTTAAGACATGGAGGAGGAAGGCTTGAGCTGGTCAAAGAGCGTGAGTGTGGAGCACCTAGAGGGCAGGTGGAAGGTGCTGGCAGGCCTGTGCTGAGAGCTGGGGTAAAAGCAGGAGGGTGGAAGCTCAAGGCTGTGCTTGGATGTTGTGGAGACTGTGCTTGGCATGTGGATTTCCACTTGGTTGGAAGGGTCCAGGGCAGGGATCCTGCCACCTTACTTGTGTCCACCAGTGTCATCTGGAGGTGACATGGAGAAAGCTTTGTGATTTTCCCTAGGCTGCTGGCATGCCTTAATTTTAGAACAGGAAGGAACTACTGTAAGGAGGCTGTTCCAGTTGTTTGCAATACTGGGAATTGAACCCAGGACCTTTGCACTGAGCTGCATTCCCAGCCCTGTAATTTTTGTTTTGTTTGTGAGATAGAGTCTTACTATGTAGTGCAAACTGGCCTCAATCTCATGGCAGTCCTCCTGCCTTTAATCCCTGGGATTAGGAAAGTATGCCACCATGTCCAGCCTACTTTAAATTTTGAGATAGGGTTTCACTAAGTTACTAAGTTCCTTGACCTGGACTCAAACTTGTCATCATCCTGGCAGCCTCTCAGAGTGCTGATACTACAGGCATGTGCCATCACACCAGCCTCCAACTACTTTTTAAATACCTACTTGATTTTTTCAACACCCACAAAATCATGGCTGTCTCTGCTTTTATTAAGCCAGTACTCAGACTTCAGGGTTAATAAATCCTGAGAATCTGTTCTTAGCATATTTGTCACATCATAGTTGTGAGAATATTGTCTTTTATCTAGACATTTGTGATTCCCTGCTGGCACAAGGCAAAAGTCATCAAGCTCCACCATGTGCTTCTGTAAAATGCAACTCCAAAAAGACAAAATCTGCACTGGCCACGTCAGTCTGTGGCCTCACCACCTCCTAAACACCTGTGACACTGTGCCTTTCTGGCAAAGGAATGTAAGGGGTGCACGCCAGGGGCCAGGTATGCAGAGCCCTTCCTGGTCCTCAGCTCAGTCCAGGAAGTTTATATTCGTAATCCCATGGATAAGTTATTAGAATCCCATTAAGTTAATTCCAATCTACCACACTCACTGTGAGAACAAAGACACTAAGGCATGTCTGTATTTTGGAGGAGCCAAAGGGTCCTAAGTCCAGCCATGGAGATGGCTATCCAGAACAAAGGCCTCAATCCAAGGCTAAACCCATGTTTTATTCATCCATTTAGAAAGGAGTGGCTTGGAGGTGAGTGACTGAGAATGGCGGGAAGTAGGTGAGTGTTGTGAGCCAGGCTAGGGAGGAGGCCTGAACTCACCTCTGCAGTGTGCAGAGAGAAGGATCTGCAGAGGTAGTCTCCATTACAGGAATAAGGTAGCCCTAGGGCCGGCCAGAGGCCAGATAGCTCAGCCGATTAAAGTGCCTGCTTAGGCAGATGCAGGGGCCAGGATTCAATCCCCAGCTTATTGTGTGGCCCTGCATGCAGGATGCATTGAAAGGCAGTTGAGACTGGGCGTGGTGGTGTGTCTATAATCCCAGTGCTTGGGAGGCTGAAAAACAGAAAGGATCACTATAAGTCTGATCTATGTGATGAGACCCTCCAGATGCTGTACTAAATACATTAAAAAAAAAAAAAAAAAAAAAAAAAAGATGGCATCTAATATTTGGGGTCTAGTGCTTCAGCTCTGATGTGTAATCTTTCAAGCCCCAGGAAGTTATATAGTCTCTGTCTTGAAGCTCAATCCCAGCCAACACTGTGGAGCATTTGCTCTTTGTCTCATTTCAACCCAGCTCATGCTAGGGAGCAGCAGGTGGGGGTAACACCTGCTATCTTCAGAGACCACCACCAGCACCTCGGATAGACCAATATGCATTGATTAAAGCCAATTGAAGGGATAAGCAAAAGTCCTGGCCAGCTCTGTACATATCAGTACATGGAAATAGGGTCAGCCTCAGCCAAAATGGAGACAACTGCTGCTCCTCCAAGGAGAGTCGCCCAGATGGCCCTCCACAGCCAGGGCAGAGGACCTGCGATGTGAAGCAGTCTCTGCAGACATCCCGGTGCTAGGCTGTTACAAAGGTGGCATGTGACGGATCCATCTGGGCACCTGGTGAAATTCAGAAGTAAAGATGAGAAGAGTAAGGACAGGGCCTCTTGGTGATGCAGGCTGACCTTGTGCTGCCTGTCTGAGTGTCCCTGCTACTGAGGTCCAACCTTAGTTTGGACCTGTGCTGTACTCAGGCAGCCCGTTTTCATCACCAGCTCTTTTTTATTTAAATCTTTTTGAGACAGGGTTGTAATGTGTATTTCAGGCTGGCCTTAAGCTCACTTTGTAGCCCAGGCTGCTCTTGGACTTACCTCAGCCTCATGAGTCCTGGATGTGTGCCACTTAACATGACTCTAGTCTCATTCTTGATGACTTTGGTCTTTCTCTCACCACCCCCACCCCACATCCAGTCCTGCAGTAACTATCTCAGTTTTGCCTCAGATCTTCCTCAAATCTGCCCTTGCTCTCATCAGAGACAGTACCCAGGCTGGTCTCTTCCACCTGCATAAAGGTGGGGGCCTCCCGAGTATGCTTCCAGCCACTACCCCTGCCTCCCTGCTTATCCCCACACTGCAAACAGAACAGACCCTCTTTTTTTTTTTTTTTTTTGCAGAACTGGGAATTGAACTCAGACCCTTGTGCTTGCCAGGGAAGCACATATTCTACTGAGCCATCTCCCCAGCCTGGAACAGGCCCTCTTGATCTTATACTAGATCTTGCCTGTCTTTTGAAACTCTGCAAATTCTCATTCAGAGCAAAAGCCATGCAGTTTCCCATGCCTGGTCCTTCCTGACCTCTGCTAGAGACCTATGCCCAGGAGCTGTCTGGGAGCCGACTCCTGCCTTGCTGGAGCATCTGTGCCCTCAGGGAGAAGCTGGTGCTTCTGGGGGTGCTGCATGCTCTGCTGTGCTGCCACTTCCCACCCCCAGCCTCTGCAACCTAACTTCCTCTGAGGTCAGGTTTTCTCAACATTGTTTTCCGACAGTCCTGGAGCCTCCCTGCCCATGGTGCTCTGGCGTAGCAGCTCTGAAGCTCTGAGGAAGCTCTGGTCAGCACAGTCCTGGTTGACCTTCTGCTGAGCTTCTGGGTTGCTCAGGTCACTGTCTAGACCTTCATTCTTGGGTTCCAGCCTTCAACTCAGCCTCTCACTCCTCTTCCCTTCAAGACCACTGCTCTCCCAGGTGACTTCTCTTTTTCCTTCTTGGAAACCACAGTGCACCCAGCTCAATCTCCCAAAGTTTCCCTTTCCACAGTAATATCCTCTCTGCTTTTCCCCTCTCTCCAGGCAGTAAAACTGTTGCTGCTACAACCCAAGCTTAAACCTTGTATTCTCTGGGCCTTTTAATGGCATTAGCACCCACTGAGCCCTGCACACTTGAAGTCCCTGGCACCTTCACGCCTGCTTTGTCCAAGCCTCCATGTGTCAGCACACCTGCAGTCAGTGTTCCTGTCCCCTGAGCAGCTCTCTACCCAGTGCAAGTCCTCAGCATCTTACCTGGGAACTAAGGGAGACACTGCTCGTAGCCACTGCTCTGTTTCTCATGGTGTTAGATGCCTTTCTAGGGGCAGAACACGCTCCCCTTACCCTGTTTTTCAGTGTCTTCTGAACATATCACAATCAGCCCCCTCATGACTGCTATTGTCCCCAGTGCCTCAGCCTCTGTGCCTGCCACTGAAGGTTTCCTGTGGCCTCGCAGGCAGTTGTACACCTTTGAGCCTAGGCCAGGAAGTCTGTAATAGGCCCGAGGCCAAGCCATGAAATGGATTGTGTAACCTGGGGTTCCCTTAGTGATAAAGAAACAGAGCTCTGGGTGTTGTGTTTCATCCTCAAACATTGTAGTGGAAACCTTGCCCAACCAGCTGTCTCCAGGGGACACAGTTGCTTCAAAGACTGCTTCAGAGACAAAGAAAGGATCTCAGAATACCACGTATCTGAACTATGGCAGGGGGTGCAAAAGTGTTTCATTTTAGGTCTGGAGGTACAACCGTGGGACAAGGGAACTGTGCAACCCTTTTGCCTCAGCCTCCCAGAATGCTGGGATTACAGGCATGCATCACCATGCTGGGCTCATCATGAAATCTGTCCCATAAGTAAGACAAAATCTTAGTACTTATCAAATTCATGCAAAGAGATACAACTTCCTTTGAGCCAGCTTTTCTCCCACATTTTCCTATTAATATTAGTGGGTTTGACTTAACCCTGAACTCTGGGCCTAGCAAATGGCAGAGCAGTTGTCAGTTGTCACACTGGGTGTCTTCAGAACAGGGCCAGACATCAGTTTCTGCAAGGCTGTCTACATTGGTCCCATTTGAAGAAAGGCTGGGCTGACATGATCTCCCTGACTGTGGCTGGCTGTGACTTGGCACTTCCTGGGTCAGAAGCCTTCCTTTACTACTTTCTGAACTTTCCTTCCTTGCTTCCTCCCTGTCACCTCTAGCTTCCTCCCCAAAGCTGAGCCTTCACACTTTCTTCTTCAGCTGAGTGTAATCCCAGCACTTGAGAGGCTGAGGTAGGTGGGTTGATGAGAAGATACCAGTGTGAAGCCTGCATTCAGTCCCCTCAAGGACAGAAGGAGAGAAGGAGGGAAACGGGAGGGAGGAGGGATAAGCATTACTGCTGTCCTCTGGGAAAGGGAACCCTTCCAAGGCCCTCACCAGCTGTCACAGGACTGGGATGCCTGCATCCTGGCTAAATCCAAGGCCTCCAGGCACTCAGGAAAGTTTCCCCTGTGCCTTCCCTGTAGGTCAGGGTAGGAAGGGATCTAAGGCCAGCAGAGTCCAGAGCAGGCAGCCTCGCAGAGCAGAAAGATGTACTGTTCAGTGGGTGAGGATTCTTCTCTGTACAAATAAGTCTTTCAGAGAATTCTAACACATAAATAAACTTGGAAATTGAGATGGGCTTGCAGGCACACAGCCCTCTGCTGCACATGCTCCCTCCTGGCTGCCTGACAGGGGCCCTGGCTTCCCTGTGGAGGCCAAGCAGCATGGTGTTCTGCAAGGTGGTCACTGCCACCAGCACTGGAGGCACCACCCCAGCAGACAGACTGAGGTGGGGTCAGTCCTGCTCTTGACAATTTCATCATATCCTGGTAGCTTTTTCTTTAAGAAACCTGGGGCTCCCTGGGTCACAGTGGGCCTGGCTCAGAGACTCCTGCTGTCTCCTCCACCAGCCTGCAAGCTCTGCCCACTGTTATGGCAGGGCCATCTCTCAGAATCAGTTTCCTCTCATTGAAGACCTGCTCTGCCCCTCAGTGTCTTCCAGCCCTCCCCTTTCTGCCAGGGTTTTATTTTTTCAGCCCTGAGATTGAACTCAGAGCCTTCACACTGAGCTGCATTACCAGTGTCCCCGAGACGGGATCTTGCTGAGTTTTCTCCCTTGGGCCTGCTCAAACTTGCAGTCCTCCTGCCTCAGCCCTCCCAGAGTGCTGAGCTTATAACCCTGTGACACAGTAATATCCTCTCTGCTTTTCCCTTCTCCCGGCAGTAAAACTGTTGCTGCTACAACCCAAGCTTAAACCCTGTATTCTCTGGGCCTTTTAATGGCATTAGCACCCACTGAGCCCTGCACACTTGAAGTCCCTGGCACCTTCACGCCTGCTTTGTCCAAGCCTCCATGTGTCAGCACACCTGCAGTCAGTGTTCCTGTCCCCATGCCTAGCTCACCCAGGTGTTTTTCAGGCACTTTCTTTTTAGTTCCTTTGACCTCTGTTACAGCCACACTGCCCCCAGGATGATGAACTTGCATTCAGAGAAACCGCAGCATTAACGCTACCTCCCAGCCCCCATTACTCCAAGTAGCCCGGTTTTGTTCCAGTCAGGGTACTTTTCTTTCTTCCTAATGTTTTGTGTTTGAGCTAAATACTTAATATAGGAAGCCCAGTGTCCCTAGTTATTTAAAATTGTAAATTAAGGGCCGTCCAGATAGCTCAGTGGACTAAAGCGCCTGCTTAAGCAAAGTACAACGGCTAGGGTTTGATCCCTGGTGTGCTGTGCCAGCCCTACCCCCGGAGCACACTGAGACTGCGATTGAGACTGGACCTGGTAGCATGCTTCTATAATCCAAGTGCTTGGGAGGCTGAAAAATAGAAGAATCACTGCAAGTCCGATTTATGTAACAAGACCCTGTAGACTAAATACATATAAATAAATAAATAAATAAATAAATAAATAAATAAATAAATAAATAAATAAGTTAAGTCCATTCATAAGTTTTTGAACCAATAAGTCCTACTGAGATGCTGACATTTTTCAAAGGATAAATTTTAGAATATTTGCACAGAATCTGCCAGGTGGGTAGGGCGTTTACTCTTTACATCCACAAACTGTAGAAAGACAGCATGCTTGGGAGGCAGCCCCACTTGTTTTCTTTTACTTCATTATCTACTCTGTCTGCTTTATGAGCTTCAGCTAAAATCTCAGAAAAAGTAGCACTAGATTTGGGGCGTGAGTCTTCAGATGGTCCTAGATGCTGCTAAGAGTTTGTTTGATTTTGAGAAGTCCCTGACCTGTCTTCACAGATATAAACCTGCTGGAATAACACAGTGCCCTGGGCAGGTTGGGAGCCAGCCACGGCTGTGGGCATAGGGGTAGGGACCATGTTACACTGTGAGAAGTCGTGCTGGGTACCAAGAAGTGGTCTGGAGGTGGCTGCCTCACTAGATAGCTGTTTTCCTAACCATGGGCCCTAAGAGAGGTATCCAGAGCCTGCAAACTAGCAGCCTGCACAGGGATGTGACCCAAGTCCCAGATGAAGCAAAGGAGAGGCGGAGCCAATCTTCTTTGGGAAGCACTGTATTTATGCATCCCCTCCAGGTTTTTTTCTTTTCCATGAAAAACCCTTTGTGCTTTTGCCTTCTGTACTGGCCCTAGTTATGGAGTAGACGCTGATTTGAGCATAGTTTCCAAACCGAAATTAATGAGCTATTAGGTCCTCACGGCGCTTTCATGTCATGTGCTGCTTGTCCCTCCGTGTCCCTCCATGTGGACCCTCGCTTCTTGCTGCTCCCACTGTGCACTGTGGGCACCCTTCCTGCTCGCAGCCCCTCCCTGGCAGCCACACCCAGCCTGTTCGCACTGGCTTTCAGGTGTCTTCAGGGCTATCTCAGAGAAGTTGTGCTGGATACCAAGAAGCGGTCTGGAGGTGGCTGCCTTACTAAACAGCTGTTTTCCTAACCATGGGCCCTAAGAGTAGTACCCAGATCAGGCTGGATCAGGCTCTGCTCCTGGGACCCTGTCCCTCAGCACAGTTTTCTGAGGGCTCTTCAGGCCTTCCACTCAGCCCTTTGTGTTGTTGTTGTTGCTGTTGTTGCAATAAAACCTCTCTATGCAGTGCAGGCTGGCTTTGAACTCAACATGTACCCCAGGCTATCCTCCAACTCACAGTGATCCTGCTGCCTCAACCTCCTGAATGCTGGGGTTATGAGCGGGTATCACCACATCTAGCTCAAATGTTATATTTTTTTTTAATATGAAGGCATATCATAGAGAATATTGAAAAATTAAAGAGATAAAATGCATCTCATTAGTAACCTCTCCATTGAGCAAGCACCACCACCCAACTGGTAGGTCCTTGAGCCTGGGCCCTTTTCCCTAGAAGATATCTAGCAGCATCTGGAGCATTTGGGGCCGTTAACTCAAGGTTGGGGTATTTCTATAGAGGTCAAGATTGTTGCTCAATTTTTTTTGTTTTTAAACAGGGCCTTATCAAGTTGCTCAGTTGTCCAGTTGGGGCTCACACTTGCCATTCTCCTGCCTCAGCATCCTAGATTATTGGGATTACAGTGCATGCCACCACACCCAGTACTGCTCAACATTTTATAATGTGAAGCATAGCCCCCCACAGCAAGGGACTACTTAGTCTAACCATGTGGAGATCTAGAAGCCCCATTCTGTCCCTTTCTATGAAACAGGCTCCCTTTCTGCCCTACCCCTTCCCACACCTGTGCTGTCTCTGTCAGAGAGCATGTCTTCTCTGTCCTTCCCTGAGCCATTATAGAGCCCACACAGCCCTGTCTGTCACATCTGAGGGTCTCAGGAGCTGCCCCTTCTCTCCCCTAGTTGTGACATTGGTGGCCACTCACCCACATGCATGAAACTATTTCCCACCTGTGGCCTGACTGTATGCTTGGGGATAGTCATAGACCTCCAGGGCTTAGTGAGCTCTATCCAGGCCCAGTAATGTTCAAGGCCTGGTAGGTCTAACTCTTCTGTGTAACTCTATTCTGAGCACACAGTCACCACTCCATAAATCTTTGTTGTGCATATTTGAATAAATAGTTGAATGAAGAAACACCTAGGAAAAGTCTCCTCCCAACTTCCTCACAAGCTGTCTGTCTCGCAGATCTTGGACGAATGGTTTGGCCAGACCATCATCCGCTCTTGCACCAAACTGAGCTATGAGCATGCACAAAGCATGATTGAGCAGCCAACCAAGAAGATCCCTAAGCAGGAGCTGCCTCCCATCTCCCCAGAGCACAGCATCGAAGAGGTACACCAGGCCATCCTGAACCTGCACAGGATTGCAAAGCGGCTTCGCCAGCAACGCTTTGCTGATGGTGCACTCCGCTTGGATCAGGTCAGTGAACATTTCCTGAGAGCTTTGACATGGGCCTGTGCCATGGTGGGTGAGAAGCACCATGGTGCTCTCCATCTCTATCTCCCTGCCACTGCACCATAGCCATGCTCCCACCCACTCTCCAGGACACCATGTTTCAGAGGCCTGGTGACAAGCAGAAGGGTACACTTGTGTGGGTGGCCCTGTGATCTAAACTCTGGAGTAGGTCATTGCTGGACATTGTCTGGGATCTGAGCCTTAGCCCAGGTTCCAGCCTTAAATGCCTTTCCATAGCAGTAGGTGCAGGAGAGTAGGAGTTCAGGAGACAGCTGGCCAGTGTCTGATTCTGAAACTCCAGAGTGTTCTCACCCTCGTCTGCCCAGAGTTTTATGTACAAACCCTCAGTAACCGTGAGGGAGGGGCATGTAGGACATTGGATCTGAAGTGAACAGTGGTTTGGACTGGCACTGTTGGCTCAGATACCACAGCCCTGCATTAACCCACTGTACTTATGCAGCCGTACCTTAAACCCAGGGGTAAGTTCTGAGTCCCAGAGTTGGTAGCTGCTTCCCTGTTGCTTGCCAGTGCATTGCAGAGTGGAGTCCGAGTTATAGCATGGCAGCTTTCCCCTTCCTGTTTGTAATTTATACCCACACTGTGTGCAGGGGGCATCTGTCTCCATGTGTCTGGGAAGTGTGGTGTTCGGCAGCAAAGCCTCTGGGTTTGGCTGGGGTGGGGGCCATTCTGACCTATGGCACATCTCACCAGGTAGACTTCTTTCCTGGGCCCAGAGCCAGTGAGCTATTCCCAGGACAGTGGCTGATACGCCTGATTACCTGTGCCAGCAGAGTTGAGGTGGAGCTAGAGCCCTGGGACCAGCAGCCTGGCAGGCCTGTGTCCGATGGTGCCAGGAGGTGGTAGGCAGACTAGGTGGGAGCTGGACAGCAAGCTGGAAGAAGAGGGATTAATGGCACCAGACATGACAGCATGCCTGCTACTTACAACAGAATCACAAATGCACCCTGATTCCTACCCACTGACACCTCCCTGCTTGTCAAGTGTAGGAGCCTTTATAGTTCTTGTGTCCTGGATGTCAGCCCTGCACAGAGACCTCCTGGGTCCCAGGGTCCCCGAGTCCCCGGGTCCCCTTTATAGACGCTTCTTTGCTCAGCTTCAGGCTTGGCATCCATGGGGTCTCACCTGCCTTCTTCTCTCCCCACCTATGCTGTCTCCCTAAAAATTCTTCTACTCTATAGCCAGTTGTGGTAGTGCAGGCCTGTAATCCTAGCACTCGGGAGGCTAAGGCAGGAGGATTGCTGTGAGTTTGAGACCAGCCTGAGCTACAAAGTGACCTTAAGGCCAGCCTAAACTGCATAGTGAGACCCTGTCTCGAAAAAACAACAACAAAAAAAAAAAAATTTCTACTCTGAGAGTTTTAACTGCAAGCTGGCTGGCTGGGTGCTGCTGATACCAGAACTGGCTCTGTGGCTTTGCCTCCTTCCCTAGCCTCAGCTGGCCCATTCTCGTCCCTTCTTAAGCTCTCCTGTGGACACCTTGCCAGGACTCATCCTGCTGCAGAAAGTGTGCTCGCCAGCACCAGTGCACCGCACATGTGGCCCGGCCTTGCTTCTCCTGCGCCTGCCCAGGGGTTGTACACATCCCAGACCTGGGTATGCCAGCCATCCTGCCGCTATGCCTAGCAGTTCTGCTGCATATTAGACCAGCTCACCGTAACATAACAAAAAACTAGGGATTTCTACATAAACTTTTTTCAGAAAGTCCAAGTTTTATTCTTTGGATGAGACTGCTATGAAAAAACAGGCAATCCTGAAATTTAGGAAGCATTTTATACTCAAACTGCTTTATAAATGCCTTAAAGATAATAAATTGAGCATAATATGTTGAGAAAAGGTGATGTAAAAAGCTAATTAGAATATTCTTTTAAAAAAAAAAGATAGTAGCCGGGCATGGTGGCACATGCCTGTAATCCCAGCACTCGGGAGGCTGAGGCAGGAGGATTGTTGTGAGTTCGAGACCAGCCTGAGCTACAAAGTGAGCTTAAGGCCAGCCTGAACTGCATAGTGAGACCCTGTCTCAAAAAGACCAAAAAAAAAATAAAATAAAATAAAAAAGATAGTGAGTGAAATATATTTATGTAAATTAACTCAAAACACTAAATGTTTAATTACATATGTAACTCTTCTACATAATTCTCTACTGACTTCTAAAATAACTAACCAACTTCTGTACCATCCCAGACCCATCACACCATCAGTCTGATGTGCAGTGCATTTGGATTAAATGCATGAATACCCAACATGCTAGAAAAGGCCCTGAGCAACCTCGGAGCATGCTGGGAGAGGTCAGGTCTCCAAACTAGGAGTGGCCCAAGGTTGTTGATAAACAAGAGGTGGGAGCTGGGCGTGGTGGCGCATGCCTGTAATCCCAGCACTCGGGAGGCTGAGGCAGGAGGATTGTTGGTGAGTTCGAGACCAGCCTGAGCTACAAAGTGAGCTTAAGGCCAGCCTGAACTGCAGTGAGACCCTGTCTCGAAAAGACAGAAAAAAAAAAAAAAAAAAAAAAAACAAGAGGTGGTTGGCAGGTTGGAGCCTTATGGCCATGTTGTTGAAAGCAGCTCTAGGTATCTCCTTCTCCTTGGGACTCTCAGTTTATAAAGTAGAAAGCCAAAGCCTCCTAAGGACTCACTGAGCTTCTATGCAAAACATCCAAGGAGTGTTTTGTTCCATTCTCCATTTATACCATGGTGATGTAAGAGAAAAAATGTTTCCCTCACAGTGTATGGGGAAGACCTTCAAAAGTCTTAATTAAGTTCCAGTTAATTAATGTTTGAAAAATGACTTTGAGTCCTTGGAGTTGATTCCCTGATTCCCCAGAAAACAGATCTGTTGAACCCAGCATCAGAAAGAAGAGGCATCAGTCTCCTGCAGCCAGGACGCTCATGAGGTCATTTATAAATCAGCTAAATGGCCCCATTCAGAAGTCACTGTGTTTGTTCTCCTGTCCTTACTGCCTGTTTTTGCCCTCACAAAAATCTATTTTTCCTGGGTGCTTTCTGAGCAGCCTGCTGTTTGGAGTTGTTCTCTGGGGCTTTAATAACCTCAGCTCATGATGTCCATAGTTTTCTGTCCAAAAAAAAAAAACTTCCTTTTGTGCTAACCTCAGTTAAAGATTAATGTGGGAGAAGATGCAATCCGCATTAAACACTAGACCCCTGGTTTCATGTGCATCTGCTTGAGCAGTAGTGTGGGCTTTCCTGAATGCGGGTGGGTCTGCGGTACTAATGAGGTACCTTTGTGGAGTCAGGAGCAGAGCTGTGATAACCTCAGGAACAGAGGATAACAGGATCACTGGGTGTTTGCAGTTGGCACAGCGGCCCCACCCAGCCTGAGGTCATGAGCCACAGTCCCAGGACTGTATCTTGCCCTAGTCCCTGGAGTCACCTATAAGCTGTCCTGTCGCTGACCTATTGTGCTGTCAAAATCAGCAACCTCTCTGTGCTGGGGTGGGAAAAGATCTTCAAGGTCCAACTCCCTGATCCAAATGTCTCTTACCTAGAGCTCAACCCAGGTTCTAAAAAGCACCTCACTCCGTGAAGTGATTCTCCTTTGTTCCATGACCCACCCAGAAAACAAATGCAGGCCTCACATGCTGATCTTGGGCTCTGGTGGGACGAGCCAAATGATGTCCTTTTGGGGTGGTTTCTTCTGTATGTTTTCTGCTGCCATGATAATCCACAGACTTAATTGAGATGCTTGTTTTATTCATCTACTCATGACATATGTCTCTCCTGTTTCTTAAAAGGAGCTCTGATGATGGGGCTCAACATTTTTGTGTTGTAGCCAAAGAAATAACAGAAGTCTGTAATGCCCTGCATTTGGGAGGGTGAGATGAGGAAGACCCTGTCTCTTTCTAGTTCCCTCCTGTCTCAGGCTGCCTGACAGACTCTGGGAGGGTGGGACACAGAGCCAGCCCCACCCGACTATGAAGGGAGCAGGACCTCAGGCTTCTTTAGGGTTCCATCTTAGCCATTGCTTTCAGAAAGATATGGAGTGAAGATCATAGGCTGCCCAATGGAACCCTAATGTGAAAGAGTTCAGGAACACTGGTTGATTTTGGGAAATGACACCTACTGCACTGTGTGGCTTTCTCAGCCTGGTGTACATGAGGGGTTCAGAGAGATACCAGCCCAGATGACTGGGTCCCCAGCAGGTGGCACCTTGGGAAGAATGTGACTGAATCAGTGAATAAACAGGTGTTTCCATCTTCTAAGGCAAATTTCCCCAAACCAAAGGAGGCTTCACTGAGTTCTGAGCTGCATCTTATATGACTCTTTACATAATTTTTAAAACTAATTTTCAAGTAGTTTTTTGTTTTTTTGTAAACTTGATTGTAAAGGTAAGCTTGTTTTGTTTTGTTTTCATTTTGCAACATTGGGAATCTAACCCAGGGAGGGCCTTACATATACTAAGCAAGTATTCTCCGGAAGAGCCATGCCCATAGCCCTAACTACTAAGATAACCTTGTCCATGGGAATTGCCCTGAGTGTGCTGGGCCTGAGCTGCTGGGGCCGCTGTGACATGGGCCCGCTGTGTATTCCTGGGCTCAGCAGACTGTCCTGTCCAGGGCCAGAGTGCAAGCAAAGTGGGCTTGAGGGGTACTCCCAGGGGTGTGAGGCTGCCCAATGCTTGATGCAGGTGAAGGTGGCAGTGGACCTAGAAAACTTGAAGGACACTGAGACTTGAATTTTGTATAATTATTATGTGCCATAAAATATGGATCTTGGATTATTTTCAACTGTTTTAAAATGTAAAACCCATTAGCTCCTGAGTCACAAGCAGGTTTGACCTGTGGTCCCCAAGTTGGTGACCCCTGCATAAGTGACTGCATACATCAGCCTATCCCACAGCGAGCTTTTAGCAGCTCATCACTGCTGCCCCAGGAAGCCGGGCTGGCTAATGGAGAACAGTTGTGCTAAGTTAGCTCTCAGGATGGTTTCGTGCAATTAAGTAAATTATTCTTTTGATTAGTACATGCTTAGCAGGTCCAATTAGAGACTCGAAGTGGAGGAATGAACCCTTTTAGCTCCAGTTCCCTTGCCCTTGTATGGTTGGCTAGCTTTCATCAGCCTGGAGCCAAAGGAGCCAAAGGGCTTGGCTCCCTCTGAAGCCCCTGCCCAGCCACCAACATTCCCCCAGCACCTGCCCCAGTGCTTAGCTAAACACTGCCTGTCAGTGAACCCAGCTCTTCCTCCTCTCCTGTGCAGTTGCTTTCAAGAAAGGAGCATTCCAGCTTTTATTTCCTATACATGATGATATTTTTATACATGACAATATTTGATATTAGGTGAGAAGAATAAACACGTTTATTCTACCTGAATCCTACTTAGCCTGAACTATGTATCAAGACCCTGTCTGGAAAAAAAAAAAAAAAAAAAAAAAAAGAAGGACTAATAGCAAACAAACCGAAGCACTAAAATACACAAGATTACAGAGCCAGCATGGTAGCACATGCTATATACCATGGCCCTGCCTCATAGGACCTAGATTAGTCAATCACAAGAGTGTGCTGTGGACCAGGCAGTATGTTTCCATAGTCAGAGAGGTCTCCACCCAGCTGGTTTTCAGGAAGCTTGGACTGGGAGCCATTGTGTGCTTCGGGCTGGAACTGTGAAAATGAAGGAGGCAGGCTCCGTCCCAGTTCTCAGCAAGTGCCCAGGGTCACAAGGGATCCTGCAGAGAACTGGAACATGACAGGTGCTGTGACAGTTGTGTCAAGAGCACAGGGACAGTGTCTCAGAGAAGCTCATGTCCCCCAGAGGCCCACATACACCAGGTCCCTGAAGGGCTTGGGGGCCAGAGGGAGCCACTCCTGCTGTGAGGAGTTGAGAGCAGTGGTGTTGCAGGAGAGGCAGGTGCTGGACTTTGAAATCTGTGGGATAGAGCCCATGAGAACTGTGCCGAGGAGAAAGCAGAGGACGTTTATAATCCCTGAGCTGAGGTGGGGGCAAAGGGGAGAGAAGTGACTGATCCCAGAGAAGGGAAACTGTAAGGCTTTGAAGAATTTGTTTTCTTGCTTAGATGTAGAGAGAGGGAGGAAGTGTAGTAGAAGCAGGGAGCCTGGCTCCCAGCAAGGCATACTGTGGCTGCCTGTCCATGCATGGCCAGGACACCCAGTGGAAAGGAGGCTGAGTAGAAAGACAGTGCTGTCCATTGTAGGGACAATGTGAGAGGACAGCAGAGCCATGCAGTGAGCATTTGTACACAGGCTAAGGTCTCTGTGTTGGGAGGCCTGGCCCCCTGGGACTGACTGGGAGCCAGCAGTATCCACATGGCCGTGAAGCCACGCAAGCAGAGACCTCATGCGGTAGGGTGGCCTGTGGACAGGAGGATGAGGACCCGGCCCAGCATGCCCTCCAACTCGATGGGACCCCTCACAGGTGCTCTCATGGGTTGAGGAGTGCACCGAGTTCCAGGGAAGAGTGTGAGCAGCAGAAGATACTTCCCAAGTTAGGCTGGTGATGAGCTTGAGCAGACTGGGGCTCCTTCCTAGAAATACCACGTGGACTTGAGCCCAGGCACAGCAGCTGGAGCCAGGCCCAAGGCAGCCAGGCCTGGGGGCAGCCAGTGGGCATGAAGTAGCATGGGGGAAACCAGCCATGGAGGTGCCACTATGTGTAGCCTTACCATCTGTGAGGCTGCCTTCAAGGGATTTAGCCCAGCTGTGAGCCCAGAGACCTGGTCTGAAATGGAAATACTATTCCATCTGTGGCTGGTACTGTTTGGATGAGAGGCAAGAGCCTGAGTAGGGGCCAGTGTTAACTGTGTTTCCCACAGCCCAGCATCAGTGAATATAAAAGGAACTGGAATGTTTAGAGGAAACAGCAGGGAGCCAGGGACAGACAGCCAGTGCCTTCCCTTGGGATGGTCCCAGCCCCCTTGGCTGTGGGTTGTGCTCCCATGTCTGCCCGCACGTCCACCCCGGTCAGAAGTATGGGTGCAAAGCTTTGACAGACTCTGAGGTGTGTGTTCTAAATTACTCTTGAAAGCAAACTTGGCTTCTAGAAGCTTCTGCCTGTTTCTAGTTCCTTCCTCATCCTGCCTCCTCACACCCATTCCTGTACCCACTTCACCTCTTTGGCAGCCTGAGGGTTGAAGCCCACATTCCCTCAGAGAGGTTTAAGTTTGCCATCCCTCTTTCCCCAAGCAGCCAGTGCTCCTCCTCATTGACTAGCACTTTATTTATACCTGTCACCCATCTTTGTCACACTGTCATGGGGCCTGTACTTTTCCTATTGCTGTGAATTTCTGAAGGACAAAAATGGTATCTTTTACATCTTTATATCCAGGCCTTCCAAAGAACAGAGTGTTCTGGTGGCTCTAGTGAAAAACTCTTATGAAAGAGAATTGGATACACCTGCCCTGTCTGACAGGTCTCCCCTGTGAATTTTAGAGACCCGAGTGTTTGATTGCTCTCCAGGCACCTGAGGTTTAGAATGGGATACAATGAGAACATCTCTGAGTATCTTCCAGGAGTGAAGCCTGGGAACATGGACACTGCAGGGACTGATAGCATGTCCACCCTCACTTCTGTGTTCCCTCCAGGGAGAGGCAGAGTCCCCCTCCCCCCAGATTTGCCAGGGACAGTAACTCTGGCTCCCACTGTGGCCACATCCCCACCTGCCTCTCAGGAAGTTCCCTTGGGGCAATCATGGGCTGGAAGTGGGGAGGGAAGCGCACTGGGCCAGTGTGCCCCAGGCCAGATCCTGACAGTGCCTAGTTCTGCCTCAGATGACTGGCCCCCTTTCCCTCCAAAGGCAGGTTCTGCGCAGTTGCTGCAGGGCTCTCCAAGAAAAGAGCACAGGTCACTTCCTAGGCAGTTGAGTGTGGCCTGCACAACTCAAACAGAAGTTTCTGGCCTTTCTGAGGGACATTACATGGGAACAGAGGTCTCATACGCTGACCAGTGAGACCTACAAAACCTGCATGGTTGGACCAGGTACACTGGCACCCTGGCTCCTCACAGAGCTACATCCTTTCAGTCAGTATACTTGACAACAAAAAAAAAAAAAAAAAAAAAAAAAAGAAAGAAAGAAAGAAAGAAGCCGGGCGTGGTGGCGCAGGCCTGTAATCCCAGCACTAGGGAGGCTGAGGCAGGAGGATTGTTGTGAGTTCGAGACCAGCCTGAGCTACAAAGTGAGCTTAAGGCCAGCCTGAACTGCACAGTGAGACCCTGTCTCAAAAAGACAAAAAAAAAAAAAAAAAAAAAAAAACAGTATACTTGACAGATGACCAGAATCTGGCCTCCTGAGGGCCTTCTGCTTTGGATAACTACACTCGCAATTGGGAAGCCAACAGACTCTCCTCTTTTTTTTTCACAGGGCACACTGCACCCCTTGCCCTGCCCCTGTGTCATACCCACGTCACTCGAATGTGTGCCAAGTAGCTACATAAGAGACATGGAATTCTTTGACGTTAGTAAAACCTGCACTGGAGAAAGGGAAGCCATGCAGCTGATCTTTAGATTTCGACCATGACTGCTTCTTGGGCCCAACCCAGTTGATTGCACTGTTCCTGGTTCAGCAAGCCAGCAGCTCTGCTTCCCAGGCCACAGCCTCTCTGTCCTGTCCATCATCTGCCCTATGCTTGGTGTCCCCTCGAGTTCCCCCAGATCTGCCTATACCTTATCTCTCAGGAACATGCAGGCATCTGGATCATGATGATCCTCAAAACTATCTTGAGTACAAGGTAGAAGATTGTGAGCTTTTATTTTGCCCAGCCAGCACATTTCCTTTAAAAAGCCAGTTACCATCTATCATCTATAGTACCATGTTAGAATCACACCTGCCAGCTCTGGAATCCTGCAGTCCCCTCTCTCTGTAAACCTGCGTCAGGTGGACAACCTCCTCCCCACTTGTCTCGGCCACCTCCTGTCTTCCTGGGTGCCTGCCTGACCAGTGCCTCAGCACCTTTCATCCATGTTTCTGCTGGTTCTGGGTGTTTCGCCTGCTGGCCCTCTCTGCCATGCTTCCCCAGGCCAGTCACTAGTTACAGCGCTTTGGTGATACCATGGCTGTGGGGCCGGAGAACACTGTTTCTGTTTTAGTCTCCATTTGAAATTGGGCTTCTGTTAATCCCTGAGAAAATTCCACATTTCCAACTGCACTTTGTGGGACATGCCTGCAATCCAAGCACTCAGGAGGCTGATGAAGAAGGATTACTGTGAGTTTGAAGCCATCCTGTGCTAGAGTAAGACATTTACTCAAAAAGAAAAAAAAAAAAAAATCACATATCTAAAATAATGATATTATTGTAGCATAGTGGTTTTCATTTATAACTGTGCTTCCATTTTGAGTGACATATGAAAGACATTTTTAAACTGAAGAAAATTTAAGAAATTTTATTTTGCAATTTGAGAATATTCCTTTATTTATTTATTTTTTTTTTTTTTTGATGGAACTGGGGATTGAACTCAGGCCCTGGCAAGGGCTCATTCTAATGAGCCATCTCCCCAGTCCTGAGAATATTCCTTTTGACTTACCATCTTTAAAATTTTTTTTAATCTTTATTTATGCATTTGGTATAGGGTCTCACTACACAGCTTGAATCTGTAGTGATCCTCCTGCCTCAGCCTCCCCAGCTCTGCGATTACAGATGTGCATCACCACACTCGCTTTTGGTGGTTGGCATGGCACACCCAGTGTTCCGAGGCTGGCACAGTATGTGGTACTGGGGATCAAACCCAGGTCCTTATGCTTCCAGGCCAGTGCTTAGACCACTGAGCTAATCTCCCTAGTCCTTAACTTACCTTTTTAATTTCCCACATAAGTTGTTAGTATCTGCCAGGTACAAAATACTCTGCTGGGTGCTGGAGATAGAGAGATGAGGACATGACAGAGCCCTTGGGGTGGAGTAAGGTCACTACTAGGGCAGAGGCAGACAGGGAGGGTGTGAAGGATGGACAGCAGGCAAAGGCCCACTGGTGTTTTACACAACACTGCTGTGTCTGAAGGCACCGCTCTAAAAGCTGTCTGTATACAAGGTCATTCCAACTTGAGTTTTCTTATGCACAAAATGGGTATTAGCCATTTTTTGTTAGGAAATAGTACAACTGCTGAATGAGTCACCCCTTAAATTGTTGCCCATGGGGTAAAGGGAGTCTGCCCGTGTGGCAGGAGGCAAGGCAGCACCAGGGAGACCCAGCAGGCTCTTACCTGTCTATTGGCTTTTAGATGGCAACCCCTAGATAAGAAAATCAGCCAAGAAAACTGAGTCTGCACATTTGCATGGTAGTTCTGACCATGTCAGGCCCTCTGAATGCTGGCTGGACTGTCAGGCAGGTGGCAATGGATTTGCCATGATCAGCAGATTCTATGAGTTGCTCGGGGCTCTCCTCTCACCTGACCTGCTCAGAGCCCCTGCTTTTCTCTTGATTTTCCATAGTTCTCAGGTTCCTGCACTGAGGTGTACACATCTGGTGGATGAGAGGCCCTTGCCATGTGTAGGGGTGGTCTTCTTCGGAAGCAGTTTCTCCTGAACACATGTCTTGCTGCGTTTGCTCATTGTGCAGGGCTGACTTTACTTCCAGCCAGGCTGTTTCTGATGTGGTCTCTTTGGCTGTGCTAATGATTTGGGAAAGAGCTCAAGAGTCCCACTGTCTCTGTGGCCCTGCACAAGTGGGCACACTTGGGAGGTACCCTGGGCTTGGAAATGGGGGCACCTGTGTGGCTCTTCCCACAGTGGAAGGGGCCTCTGTGGAATAGTGGGGTTCTCTCAGGCACTGTTAATGGCAGTGCTATGCCCAGCTCTATGGCTGTCAGGCACCACTGGCCAGCAGTGGGGAGAGGGCTGGAGTACATGTCCTCTAGATAGTTAGGGGTGCAGACCCAGGTACCTTGGGGAACAGAAGCTGGTAGGAACCAGCCCTGTCCCTGGAGCTCACATGCAGTCCTGATGCATAGCTGTGTTCCCTGTCTGCCCAACCTTCCTCAGCACCTTTTCAGGTTGTGCTTCTGCATGTGGTTTCTGTAGGCCTGGCCCCTTTTGAACATGGACTCTGGGTCTTTCTTCTGTAGCAGTATGATGTTAACTGTTTTGCTGTACAGTTTCATCATTGGTACAGTGGAGATTGCAACAGTGCTCAGTTCAGATATGTGTTATGGGTATCCTTATAAAGCACTGAGCTGAGCCTGACCTCATTGCTCTCCACACAAGGCTACCTCTTAACAAAACATGGACAGCGCAGGGCAGTGGTCCCCAGCAGCCATGGCCTGGGGAGACCATGCTTCATTTGTGACCCTGGAAATTGGCCTGGACAGAGGAGAGGGCAGAGATAGAGGCACAGAACAATGAGGCACTGTCCGCTGCTGGTCCTAGGGGGACAGGGCACAGTCTGAGAGAAGGAGCCCAGTAAGTTTGGGATGGGGGTAGGGCACCTGGGCTCATGAACAGGAGTAAAATTTGAGAGCAGGCACAGGAAGCAGGGAACTTCTTACACATCACACTTGAAGTCACTCACCTGAATTGCAGAATGTTCCATCGCGTGTACAAGCAGCAGCATACAGAAGATTTCCCTAAAGTTGTTACACACAGGATGATTCTGCTGTTCATTGTTATAAATAACACTGCTATTAATGATTAGGCATAAATTTAAATATCATTTTGAATTAATTCCTTGGTAATATAGTCTTAAAAGTATGAAATTAAAAGAAATGAGCTTTTTTACTTTTAAAAACTAATATATTTTTAGAAAAGTAATATATGCTTGCTTTATAAAACTTTCAAATTAGCAAGCAAACAAAAAACAGCCATAATAAAACAGCCTGCCACCTAGGAACAACACTCTTCAGTGTCTGAAGAGTGTACATTTCAGAGCTTTTGGCTTTCAGAGTTGGTTCTAGAAAGATAAAACTGAGTGGGGCTTTCCCAGTGTCAAGCATACGTGCTATCACAAAGGGGCTTCCTCTTTGTCACTGTTTTGAATCACATGTTGTCCCTGCCACTGGTGCATCATAGCCAGAATCGCCTTTTCCCTGCGTTACCTACAGTGAAATTCTCCCTTTTTAGGGTACAGTTCTGCAAACTACATGCAGTCCTGGCCGCCATCACACCTTGGATACAGAAACATCCCGCTGGCCCAGAAATGTCCTGTGTTTCACCACCTGTTTATGTCTGTATTTTTGGCTTCTCTAGAAAGTCATATAAGTTCTGTTGGCAGCATTTAACCACAGCTTTTTTCACACAATGTGAAAATCCTCCAGGGGTCCTTCTGTGGTGCTGTGGAGACCTGTGCTGGTTCCTGTTGTTGTGGAGTGGGGTTCAATCACATGCATGTGTGCTGCTGGCATCCTGTTTACCAGCTAAAGGACCCTTGGGTTGTTTCCCCATTGGACCATGTAAATAATGTGTATCTAACTCTAGGTATCACTGTGGTCATTTTCATTTCTGTCACATAAATGCCCAGGATCAGGATTCTTAGGTCTTTTAATAAGTATGTAATAAGCTATATAAACCACTTCTCCAAAGTGACTATGTCACTCTTATTAGCAATATATGAGCATATTTCTTTGCACGCCTGCCAGCACTTGGTATTCAGTTCTTTGTTTCATTTACCTGAGCCGGCAGGTGTGTGTGGTGTCTCATAGTGATTTGAATTTGCATTTTCTTAGTAGTGATGATGCCAAGCATCTTTCCTTATGTGTGTTTGCTGTCTGAATGTTGTCACTGGTGAAGTATCTGATCAACTTCTCATTTTTAAATTGGGTTATGTGTTTTAATATTATTGTTTTGCAAGTTAATTTTTACATTTTTAAAAAGATTTTTTAAAGATTTATTTATTTATTTATTTATTTATTTATTTATTTAGTACAGGGTCTCACTATGCAGCTCAGACTCATAGTGATCCTCCTGTCTCAGCCTTTCTAGCTCTGGAATTATAAGCGTATGCCACCACGTCCAGTTTCAATGGTTAGCAAGCGCAGTGCAGGTCCAGCATGGTCTGCGGCACTGGGAATCGAACCTGTGTCTTTGAACTTGCCAAGCAGGCACTTAGACCACTGAGCTATTTCCCTGGCCTATTTTTACATTTTTGATACAAATCCTTTAGCACATTTCAAATATTTTATCTCTATCTTGGGATTATCTTTTTATTTTCTTATGTCTTTATATGATATATATTGTTTGGCTTTATTCTGTCTAGCTTGTATTTTCATACTGTTTTGAAAAACAGGTGTTTTTATAGTGCCACCAGATGTGTAATTCTAACTACTAGGGAGGCTGAGGCAAGAGGGTCCCAAATTTGAGGCCAGCCTGGGAAATTTAGGGAGACCACCTCAAAATAAAATAAAACCAACTGTGTTATAGCTCAGTGGTAGACCTTTTGCCTTGTTTGCACAAAGCCATGGGTTCAGTCCCCAGGGATACTGGAAAAAGAAAAAGAAAAAAGGTTTTAATCTTGATGACATTTGTTTTACCCAATTTTTTCCTCTCTTCATTATGTTTTTGATGTCCTAACTAAGAACTATTTGACTCTTGTGTCCTCTGGAAGTTTGATAGTTTTAGGATTTACTTTCCATTTTAAACATATACTTCCCAGACCTGGAAGCCTGTACAAAGTATTTTCAACAGCAGAGTGAAGCACCCCTGAGCACCTTCAGAGGGGAGGGGACTCAAAGCCTTCTGTACAGGGGTTTGTGCCCCAGAAGTTCGCCAGGAGTGGCTCAGATACAGATTTTCTGTGGCTTAAGACTTGGAATAAAGCTGAAGACTGCATCTTTTAAAAAGGAGTTTTAAGCTGATAAGAAAAATTCTCTACACTTCCTAGGTAGGCCTCCCAATGGGGGCCCGAATCTGAATGGAGAGCTGTGCGGGTTGTGGGGCGATCACATGCAAGCCCTGTGCCAGTGACTCACTGCTTGTGGTCTGGTCTCATCTCCGAAAGACTTGGGGATCACAGTCAGCACGGCAGCTTGCTCGCTGCCACTTCTCTCGGAATCAGGCTCTTCTCTGAACAGCTGGAGTGCAGTGTGGTGGGAAGAAAGCCTGCCATGGGGAGAGGCCAAGGACTGCTTGCCTGGGGAGGACGTGCAGCTAATGTGTGATAGGAATCTGAAAAATGACCGGCGCAGCCACGCTGAGTCCATGGGAAAATGCATCGCAGTGAGCGTGTCCAGGAAACAACACTGATAATGCATTGTGTCCAATACTGCGAGAGCCATTCTGTCCTCAGGAAATGCGGGTCCAGATAGGAACTTTTTGGGTCAGCAAGGCAGGTGGCGCAGGTAGAAAAAGGCTTCTCCAACTGTCTGGCAGTTTGGTTCATTCTGGATGTGCAGGCCGTGGGGTAGCTGCATCCCAGCGCTAGTAAGAGGTGCTTTTGCAGACCTGCCCGGGGGCCGGGGAAATGGCTCAGTGGAATAAGCACTTCCCTAGCAAGTGTAAGGGCCTGAGTTCAATCCCCGGTTCCACCAAAAAAAAAAAAAATTGTATATTTGGATGTGAGGGCGATCTGGCTGCAATATCTGGAGACCTGCAAGATCAGCACACACTGTACTCACATGAGGGGTGGCATGGGACTCTCAGTAGAGAGTGCCCTCAGGCAGCTCTGGGGAGACTAAATTGGAGGGGCCAGGTGTGGACACCCAGGAGGACAGCAGAAAGACTACAGTGTTGCACAGTCCTCAGAGGAGCAGGTGAAAGACTGAAGAGTAGAGTCGGCATCAAAAAGTGGGGGAGGTGCTTGGGGCCCTTTTGGGGCTCTGCACCAGCAACTGGAGGCTGAGGCATCAGGGGCAACCTTCCCGGGGCCATAGGTCACAGGCACTCACTGGGTGCTGATACAGGGTGTCAGCCTCTGCCAGAAGCATTGGGATCACCGTGCTCCCAAAGGACAGCAAGGAGGACCAGTGAGCAGTGTCTGACTGGTCAGCAGCGCATGGCATACCGTAGAGAAGGCCTCTGTCCCCCAGCGGAAGCCCAGATGCTCAGCTGCAGGCAGGGAAGCAGCCACGTTCACCGGGCCCATACCCCTCCCTCCCTACCTCCTGCACACACTCTTCCCAGCTGAGCCCTTCTCACTTGTTTACAGAAAAAAGTGAATTCGCTTCCCAGTCCTTTTGAAGCCCAACATGTCAGTGATCGATGAGACCGCATTCTATGACTTCAAAGGAGAAGCACTGAATGAGCACAGCCTGGCCAGGGGAAGAGAAAAGTCCCAGGGAACAGGAGGCACAGGGTGACCCCACCGTCGGAGGGGCGCCCCCATCCACCCCTGCTGGTGCCATGCAGAGACACAGACAATGCCACTTTCAATAAATCATGAAAGATCCTGAATGCCCCGTTTTGTCCCATTTTCAATGGGCTGTGGGCTTATGCTTAAGATATGGCCAGTCGTTTGTGCTGGGTTCCCAGTGACTCAAAGGCTCAAAGTTGAGTGCTCTCTCCACTGTATAATGAGTCTTTGCATATGTGATTTGGGGAAGATTTTTTCCAGATTTCCATAGCTAGTCATAGTGGAGTTGACCTCGTGGGTAGCACGGGCCATTGTCCCCTTGATACACGCAGTCTTTGAGCAATGTAGAGCTTTGTAGGGTATCCATGCAGCACGCAATTCAATCACTCGTCCACCTCTGCCCCTATTGAGCTTAGCAAGCTGTGTTCTATGCTATGTGAGGAGCACTTGATCCACATTCCCACCTGGAGCCCCAGGCCCCCAGGCCCTGGTGCAGGGTGGCTGCCTGTTCCCATGGGTGCGCACAGATAGGGAGGTGCTGTTGGACGCAGCCTTCAGGAACCCCCAGGTTTTTCCACACTGGAGGCTTGGGAAGAGAGGGAAAGAATAACTGGGGTCATTTAAGGGCTGGTGCAGTCGTTTCCTTAATCGTCTGTGACCGTCAAGAGCCTTGTTTCTCCAAAGAAGCTCAGAGTCTTCCTTGGCTTTTCATTACTAATAATAAACAGCCAGAATTTATTGAGAGCCTTTTGTTTGCCAAGTGCTTTCCCATGTTTCTTCATTTAATCCTGGAGTCTCATACCCACTCTTACAGATGAGGAAACTGAGACTCGGGGTAAGGAACTTGTCAAGGAGTACAAAAGTAGAGGTGGCCGACCAGGACTGAAATGTTTCTCCTGCTGCTTGTCATTTTCTATGAGTGTGGATGTTGTTCCATAGTCTTCTACAAATACAAAAATGGCAAAAGTCCTCCTCTTAGGACAACTCTGCAAAGCTGTTTCAGATGTTTTACAATTACATCTCTAGGATATTCTTCAAATGACAAAATAACAGAGAAAGAAACCAGATAGGCAGCCTCCAGGCATTAGAACTGGTGGGCTACTAGGGACCTTGATCCTGAGAGGACAGGCAGTGTTCTGTCCTCCCTAGGTGGCAGTGGCCACACATGTGTCCAGCCGTGGGAACAAAGTAGCCCGATCTGGACTCCATTGTGCTGTGTCTTATGTGAGATGTCACCTCTGGGGAAGGTAGGGAAATGGGTCGGGAAGCTTTCTGTCCCACCTTTGCTGTTCTGTGCCTCTGACTGCCTCCTAATAAGAATGTGTTAACTTTAAGTCCTGTGGGGTTGGGGAGATAGCTCCGTAGAATAAGCACTTCCCTGGAAAGTGCAAGACCCTGAGTTCAATCCCTGGTTCTACCTAAATAAAAGATTTTTTAAAAAAGTCCTGTGGGGAACATCAGCTCTGCTCTACCCAGGAGCAGCTTGCTTTCCAGATGGGGTCCACAGCACACCACTCTAGAGGGTGAGGAATGAGTAGATCAGGAAAAGAACCCAGATTTTAGCATCTGTCAGATGGGAAAGTGCTGGACCAAGCATCGGGGCCTGGACTCCAGTCCCAAGCCACACGTGTAGACCTGAACATACTTCTCAGCTGCTATGAGTCACCGAGTTCTCTGCTGCCCAGCAGGAATGGTGACAGCACCCTGCCTAGAAGGCTGCTAAGAGGACCCAGCAAGAGTGCACACATGTGCTCAGTGTAGAAAGAAGCCTTAAGCCACTGGGCACAGTGCAGCCATCTGGATCACTGCCAGGGCACCTTCATCTGCATCCAAGTTGCACCTTCTCTTAGTAGTCAGACCAGTCTGTCACTTGTCTGGGAGCAGTAAGTGTCCCTTCTTCTTCCTCTGGCTTGGGTTATGGGCATTTTGAGCACCTACTCTGCTGAAGCCTCAGGCTGGTCCAGAGAGCATGAGGTGGCTTTGACCAGGTAGCCTCTGTCCTTGCATACTGCAGGGCCTGCCATCTGTCCCATCTGCATCTGCCAGCTCCTTGCTCTTCTGCCAATGTACTGCAGCCTCTTCTGCCTACTCAGGCTGCTCTCATGAGTGCCTCCCTGTGCACCCCAGTGTCAGTGTGACTGTCAGTATGACTCTGTCCCTCTGCCTGCCTTACCCTAAATTACATGTGGTGCCTGCCAGGGCCACAGACAGTGTGCTCAGATGTGGCATGGGCTGAGGAAGCCCAGGAAGTAGCTTTTCTGATGTCATTTCAGAGGTGAAATCCTGTGAGCCATAGTAATGCTATTGTTATGCAGGTCTCCAGCCCTTTCTTTAGTCACAGCAGATCTCACCTCACCCTTATTTGTACCACTTTCTTTCCTTATTTCTGCTGTTCAGTGTTTTGGCTAGAACATTGGCTAATGTTTCTTAGTGTAGTCTTTCAGAAACCTGAGCAGGAGGGAGTGCTTGGCTCACTCTCTGGCCTGCATGCTAACTAACCCTGAGGCTGAGCCATGCCTGTCAGAAGTGGACAGGATGAAGCTGCCTGCCTACGGCTCTGCCCCTGCACATGAATGGCTTACCTGCCCTTGTCTCCTTGTTGGGCACATCAGCGAGTCTACCTGCCACAGCCTAACCTTCCTGGGAAACCAAAGGCCAAGCTGTTCATCTCAGATGGACACTGCCTGTCCATGGGCAGGAGGAGGCCTCTCCTTTTCCCTTGCTGGGAGCCTGCAGAAGGCCAACATCATGGCATTGTCTGTCCATAGACCCAGAGAGGCATCTGTCAAAGCCCCTTGCATGCAGAAAACAATAGCAGCTGGGCCCCAGGAGGAAATGCAGAGGCTTCAGAGTTGCATGGGTTTCATTCCGTTTCCAGACTGGCCAAGCGCCCCCTTATTTCTATACCACCTGGCCTTGAGCAGGCCAGATAGGTACCTGACCTCTCTGAGCATCCATTTCCTCCCCCTTAACCAAGAGGCAGCAGGCTCTGCATGTCTCACGCTCTTGGTGATGTCTGGCTGCATGTGGAGGCTTTGATTTTCACTACTTCATATAGCCTGGGATTGCTTTTATCCAGAGCTCCATGGAAGATCCCAGAAGAATCAATTGATGGGGATCCCTGTAGTAGACTTAGTTTGCTTAGATGGGATGGTCGCTGGACCTGTGGAGATGTGGGTGTTCCACCTGCAGGCCAAAAGGGAAGAGCCAGAGCTCCAAGGCAGCCAGCCCAGAGGTCGTGCAGCCTCTTTCTTCCCCAGTGAAGCAGGAAGCAGGTGAACAGGCATGTCTGCCAAGCCAGCCTCAGCCCTGCTGAGAGCCTCCGCCCAGGCACACAGCCTCCTGATGCTCCCATGGTCTGAAGCAAGCCTGCAGCCCAGTCTCCAAGATGCAACTGTGGGGCCACTGAGGACAGCGAGTGAAGCTTGAGACCTTGCATCCCCCAGGGAGGCTACCAGAGGTACGGCAGTTTCCCAAGCACTGGACAGGCTAAGAAAATGACCCTGAGAATTGTGACATCTCTCAGGTTTTAGAGTCTTTACTCTTGTTATATCTGGCTGGTAAGTCCCAAACAGCTTTTCCAATTACTGTGTTTTTCTTTGGCCTTTAGCTCATCACAGGGCCCATCCCAGCCTCAGGGACATTATTCTGCATGTCGCCTAGAGCAGGCACTCTTCTGTGCTTCTCCTTTATTCTTCACACAGTTTATGAAGTGGATGCTGTCATTGTCTCTGATCTGCAGAGGCAAAAAAACAAAGTACAAAGAGGTAAAGTAACTGGAGGCCGCTTAGCTAGGAAGAATCCCAGGATTAAAAGCCAAATGGTCTGACAAGATCATACATTTTCGGTTTACTTGTTCATTTGTTTGTTTGGTGGTACTGGGAATTAAACCCAGGACTTTTGCACTGAGCTCTATCCCCAGACCTTTCTTCAGGGTCTCACTAAATTTTCCAAGTGAGGCTCAAACTCAGGATCCTCTTGTCTCAACACTTTCCTTCTAGATTAAGCATTTTCCTCCTATTGGCTATATTTTGTTGGTGTGGTGGTCACAAGCAGGATGAGCAGCTTTCTCAGGTAGTAAAGCCCAGGACAACTGCAAGAAAACAAAAGCAAAAAAAAAAAAAAAAATTCCTTGGAATGCTGGGAAAATAACTTGTCTAGTCTGACAGGCAAAGTACAGAAAAGTTAGAGTTGAAGAGCCTCTGTCTCCTAAGTTCTAACCCCAGAGCTCCCAAGAAAATTATGTGGGGTTAGAAGGAAAACAAGTTTCTGTTTAATAAAATGTTCCCCAGACATTAACATTTAATAGTATGTGTAGTTTCATAAGTGATTTTCTACTGTACAAGATGGTCCAAGGATTCTCTATACCAATGCTGATTCTTCACTTAGCAAGGCAAGTAAGAAGTGTGTTTGTTTTCCTTCTAACCAGATCCTTGCCCTGCTGATAGCCTCCATGAGCTGCCTTAAATTGTCTTAGTCTCTGCATTTCATCTGAGCTGTAAGCATCTGTCTGTACTGTCTTTAAACTTCACAACATCTATGTATTCCTTGGTTTTTACCACAGGTAGAACAGCAAGAGAAAAGACTGGTATATTGTTCTGTAAAGAAACAGGCAAAGACACAATTACTTTGGCTGGGAATAGGCACTCAGGTGACCCTAGGTCCTCTGGGCAATCCTGGCCTCCCAGGTGCCTCTTCCCGGTGGCTCTGGGAAACCCATTAAGTAGTGTGAGATTGATGGAGATTTTGGGGGTGGATGTGGTAGAGGAGGAGCCCATTGCCAGGATGAGTGCTCAACCCGCTTCTACAGTTTGAAGCCAAATTGTGAGAACATGTAACAAGCAATGTGCAGATTGGCTACCCCAAGATCTGAAAGGATCTAAATGGGAGTGCTGTCCTGCAATGTGTTGTCTAGGTCCTGAGTCTTGTCTGGGAGAAGGTGGCAGAATTAGTCTGGACTCCAGACATGAACTTTGACAGCTGCTCTTGGCTGCATAAGACAGGCGCACACAGCTACAGCAGAGCTGCTTCCTGCCCCCTACACGCTGCTTCTTCTGGAAGCTTACAGCATCTCTTCCAACAGATAAAGCAAGGGCTAGTCATAAGTGATTTCTTCCTATAAACCTAGAAAGCATCCCGTGTCCCTTAGGAAACAGGCCGCAGAGATGGCACAGAGGAGCTCGGCTCCAGACAGGTGGGAAGCCTATGGCCCCAGGACCTGCCCTCCCCTTGGGCTCAGGGAGAGAACAGAGGCAACCGGAGCTGCTGGCTCCAGTGAGGCTTACATAACTCTCAACTCCTTAAGTCCCTGGAAACTGAGGCCAATTCCCTGGAAGATCACTCTGTTCTCTCCTGTTTTTTTAAGACTAGCGCCAGCTTGATCGCTGGCTCTGAGCACTGTGTGGGAATGTCCCGTTTTCTTTCTTCCATGAACTGATTGCCTCCCATAATGGTCACTATTTAATTAAGCTGTGTGTAGACCAGCTGGGATCTCCTAGCTTTATCTCTTTTTGGCTTTTATTCTGAGAAAGTTTTATTTATGTATACCCTCATCTGTTTC
Source organism: Ctenomys sociabilis (assembly GCA_004027165.1). Classification (NCBI taxonomy): domain Eukaryota; kingdom Metazoa; phylum Chordata; class Mammalia; order Rodentia; family Ctenomyidae; genus Ctenomys; species Ctenomys sociabilis. The sequence goes on along the minus strand of PVKA01000293.1, from coordinate 45,488 downwards.
CAAAAAAGAGTGTGAGAGGACTTATATCAAAGGACATAAACAAAGAAGTAAATACAACAGAAAGTCAGACAGAAGCAAGAAAGGCAGCAGGGACTGACAGCATCTTGGGTACCTGAGGGCACAGTCCCCATGTCTTGGCATCACATTGTCAGATCTCAGTAGCAGAAGGCTGAAGGTATCCTGCCTGGGGAGATGGGGTGGGGGTTGTAGGTGCTTCTTATAACAAATCTCATTGAAAGTTGAGGGATGTTTAGGCTTGGTACTAAGAACAATAAATTCATAGTGGCAGTGTCTGTACTTATGGCAAATGTAGAAAGATTTTACAAGCCTGTTTCTTAGGATGAACCTTGGTCAGGATGGAGGAATATTCCTGAAACAGTCTCAAGGAAGGCAAGGCTGCAGGTTAGAAGGCTTAGTGATGGACACACATCCTATCCCAGAGCTATATGGGAGTCCAGATAAAGGGGAGGGGGCATGGCCATCTATGGCCTCTTCCAGCCCCTTCACACCTCTGCTCTGGTGTGTCAGCTGCAAATGGTATAGCAACCGCTCTGAGGCAGGGGCTCCCAGTGTCTGTGGTGTGGTGTCTTCCACTCCTACATAGTAGGAAGCAAGCTGGCAACCTGGATTGTGTCTCCCACCTGCACCCACCTCCAGGCACCTGGAGGAGCCAAATGACCTGCCCAACAGGGAATGCTGCTACTTTCCTGTGGACACATCTGTGAATGAGACCCCAGAGCCAGAGCAGAAATGGTTCTAGGTAGTGAAGTTCAACACCCTGGAGCCATGAAAGCTGTTGACATGTCCCCCTCTGAGTCGGATGGCAGGGTGCCTGTGCCCTCTCCCCAACTGGCTGCACATGGTACCTGTGTGCTTACTCATCATGCCTATAGTCACTCTTGTCACCTGACTCAGGAATTTTTTTTAGACAGTGTCTCACTATAGCCCAGGCTGGTCCTGAACTCCTGGTGATCCTCTTGCCTCAGTCTCCCTTCCCTAGAGCTGAGATTACAGGTGAGCACCACCATGCATGTCTATGGCTCTGGAAGTTGAGAGGCAGAAATAGGACTCATTGATAGGGTGAGGCCTGGCAGGACAGCTGCTGTGATAGGGGCTGTGGATGTGCCGCAAGTGGCAGGCAGAGGACAAGCCTCCCTGCGGAAAGCCTCATGAGACCATGGTAAGTGGAGCTTGCCTGCCATGGTCCTGCTAGAGGCAGCGAGCAGCCCAAAGAGTAGGAGGTGGCTTGGCAGGTAGGCAGGGAGCTGCTGCTCACTCTCTTCTAGGCCTAGTCTGCTGGCCAAAGTGCCCAACTGCGGAGCAGCCTTCCCTCCAGGCTACCCACAGATCCAGGACAGACATTTCTTCTTTAGAACACGCAAAACCTCAGCGTTGAAGAATCCTCATCCTGTCATTTTTAGCCCTAATGAGACTAAAACAAGCCTCTGGAACAAGGTGCAGCGGAGTCAGAAGTGGCCTTAAGTGAAAGCACAGCTGTGGGGTTTCAGACGGCACTGCAGGGAGGCGTCATCCAGTGGCAGTGGCCAGCCTTGCTGTGGACTTTCCAGCACTAATGAATCGGGAACTCCATGCTGAACAGGATTTAGTTTGGTGGGTCCTGCTGCCAGCAGATAGATGTATTTTTCTTGAAAGACCAGGGTGCCAGAAATCTCCATGATTACGTTACTGGAGTAAGGTCCTTTTTTGTGGTTTGTGAAGTTGAGCGTCAGGACTGCAGGATTCTCTTGCTCTTTCTCACTCTTATTTTTTCCAGGTCAGAACCAAAGCTTGGGGTTGGGGAGGAAAATCCTGCTGAATGAGCAAGTTCTTTCTTAAAAAGCTCTCTCCAAGTCCAAGAAGACTTCAGTGGACTTAGAGGAAAGAAATTTAATACATTGCCATAGAATTGCTGTTAACCAAGTTAAAGCAAAGCGTACAGCATCTTTGTCTTATAAAAGAAAGCAAAGAGGAGATGGAAAAAGAAATAATGCTTAGGAAATCCAAACCAAACAGTGAAGACTAATGAAGGAAAATTAAAGATCACTTTGAAGAATGTGAAGATTTCCTCCTAATAAGACTTTTCAATTGCAAAACCAAGATTTTCAGGTAGAAGATTCTTCTGTTCCTCTGAAGTATGCCATAACTGTCATCCCAAGGTAATGGCCTCATGGTGGGGTTGCCCACTTTTACCAGAGGAGAGTTGCGCACGCTGCAAGCCTTGCTGAACTGCAAGGGGAGGTGGCAGCCATGGGGAGGCTGGAGTTTTCCCAGGCCAGTCCTTGACCTGTGCATGAACCTGAGTCCTAATAGCTAGCAGATTGAAGCAAGCTCGCAGGCCTGGAGAACCACAGTGGGTTGAACTGGAGTGATTCTGGCCAAAGAACTAACACTTGACTTTACCAGCAGCCTCTCAGATACACCCTGTGAGAGCAGCCCTGAGCAGGCCCACAGGTCTTCTGCTTAGTTATAGAGCAGCCTGTGGAGAATCCCAGCTGCTCCATCTTGGGGGCTGCAAGTGCCTTCCAGAGCCTGGACTGAGAGAAACCCAGCTGTCCAGAGAGGTCACCTTGCAGCTGTTGTGGACAAGACAGAATTCTTCAACTTCCAACTGAGATTTTCCCTTCCAAAGTCACCAGTAGCTGGTACATTTCTTAGTTGATGGGGCTAGGACTCTGTGCATAACATTCACCAGGTCTGTGGCACCAGCTATGCACCTGAGTGATTAAAGGGACACCCGGCATGCACAGTTGTTCCCCTCCTCCTCCCACCTTCCTGTCCCTTTCTATCCCCTTTGTTGGTTATTCTTACAAATGCAGTCTGGCCCACTGGGTTTCCTGGGCTGGGATTCAAAAAGCCTATCTTGCACTAATTACACTGAGTGACTCCTTGGACACACCCCCACCCCCACCCCCGTGCCTGTCCTTCACGAAGCCTGGCCATTCATACTTCCCTGTGGTCTTACTGAAGTCTCCTCCCCAGGCTGTGGATATGAGAGCCCTAGGGAGGCCTTAAGGAGCCTCTGTTGCCATTCATGTTACTTGCTCACTGTTGCCACCTGCTGGGACAAGACCTTGATGGTCTCCTTTGCTACTGCCCCCCAGAGATCCCAAGGGGCTGAAGATGGGACCTACACCCCAAAGTTTGGAGATAGCATCTCCTCTCCAGAAATCCTAGTCCGGCTGCCCCAGCAAAACCACGCAGTTCCCTGGGGCCAGCTGTCCTGAGGCAAAAGGAGTTAGGGAGAAACCTCCTGCTCATCTGCCTTGTCCTATGTTAGTTTCAGCCCAAGCCCCTGGAAGTAGGAGGTGCTTCACTTTCCACCCAGGCAGATGTCCTGTGCTTAGGGCTTCTGCAGAAGGGCTTGTTTTCTGGGCCTCCTGCCCCTTTGGCAGAGGCCAAAGGAGCAGCCTTCTGATTGCCTTGGGGGTCTTTACTCCCTCCCCATGCACCCAGTGCCAGGCATGATGTGACCAGGGAAAGAGCTTGGCAGGGGAGAGCTCTTACCCTCTGGGAAGGAAAAGCCCTCATGAAGTCCCAAAGAGACTGCCATTCCTGCAGTTGCCTTTCCGAGCTGAGCTGCTCCATGGGTGGTCCCTGCAGGCCTTGATTAGGGCTGCTCCCTGGCACAGATGGCAGGGCGTAAGCCCGCCTTGTCCTGGCCATGCTGGCTGGGCAGGAAGTACCAGCAGCCACCATGGAGGAGAGAACTGTGTACTCCTGCAGGGCTATGGGCAAGACTGGGTGTTTGAGCCCCTCTTGTTCTGCTGGGTGTGACTTCTGAGGGGCCAGATGGAAGGTAGGATCTGTTGGCTAAATGAAAGAGAGGAGCCAGGTGTGTTGGTCCATGCTTACAAGTTCAAGGCCAGCCTGGGCCACATAGCATGGCCCTGACTCAAAAAAAAAAAAAAAACCTCCAACAAATTAAATAAATAAATGAAAGAAAAGAAGGAAAAAAAAAAAAGGCAGTGTGTTGGCACATATCTGTACCTCGGCACTCAGGATGCTGAGGCTAACCTGGGCTGCATATAGAGACCCTGCTTCAAAATAAACAAATGGCAGGGACAGAGTTGAATGTCTTCTGGGGATAGTGGTAAGGGCCTTGAGTACTAGATCCCAGGCAAAGCTACCTGTCCAGATCTTGCGGAGCTCTTGGGAGAAATTCATCCCCTAGTAGAACGGGGAGGGGATGATCAGAGCCACTTTGCAGAGGTCAGAAGACAGAGGGTGCCCCCCAAAAACAGCAAGGGTTTAAGGCACAGAGGCAGAGAAGAGCTGTGCAGTGCCCAGCCTTCAGCAGACAGAGGGTGCCCTGCTCCTGCTGGGACCTCTGCTGTCTCTGGGAGGCCTCCCTGATTGGTAGCCACTGTCGGCATGGCCTCTCTGTTAGTCAGCATCTGCTCCCGGCAGCCGGCCTCCAGAGCCTGCCTGGGCTGCGTCCAGCTCATGTCTGATCTCCCAATGCAGGAAGCTGACTGCAGCAGTGGAAGAAGTCAGTGCCCCAGACATGACGTCTTAGAGAGTAGCTTAGCTGCATGCTAAACGTGGATTGGGAAGGGAGGGCTGCCAGTGGGTGGAGGCAGTGTGTGTCCTCAAGAGCAATGACTAGGAAGCCAGCATGGTCCCCAGAGCCTTCCCTCCTGTCCCACAGGTCTCTTGCTCTTGCTTCCTCTGGGAGTTCTGCTTGCTCTCAGGCTGATGACAGCAGTCCCAGCACTGACTCCTATCTTGTGCACCACCTATTGCTAAATCCATTCCACTCAGGGCCAGCAAAGGCTGGGCATGGATTGGCTAGAATTTCTGATCACGGACTGAGAGAATATAGGCCTCCCTGGAGATGAGGTCTGCTGTTATCTGGAGCCCCTGAAGTGGAGCAGTCAGTGGGGAACAGCTGCCTGAAACTAGGGTATTGGAGAGGAGGAGATACCCATGAGCTGTGCCCCTGGAGCATAGCTGCCTGGGAGTCTATCACACCCAATGGCTCCCAGCAGGGGCCACAATAATCTGGGCCAGATACTTACTAAATTTCTCTAAGCACAGGCATAGGAACTGACCATGCAAGGCTCGACTTGAGGATTAAATAAGATCACAAGTGAAGGATGGAAGGTGCTTAGGACAGAAGATATGCTCAGTAAATATTAGCTCCTTATATGACTCCCCCATCACGAGGATGCTGTTTTGTTCCAGGCAGCCCCTCTCAATTTTATTTCCTTCCTGTTCCTCCTGGGTACCCTGGTTTCCTCTGTTGCCATAGCTGTCTCTGCTCTCTTGCCCCGTTACTCTTCTCTCAAGTCTTGCTGGCATGTGGGCGACCTGATGTCCCTGCCAGTGTCTAGGTCATTAGATCAAGGCCCACTGATGGATGTGCCTGGTCCGTTGCACCCGCCTTGCTCTTTCCCACTGTATCCCAGTGTCCCTGTTCTCATCTCTCCTGCCTGCTCTTCCAGATGGGCCTCTTGGGATGCTCCCCATGGTACTCTTTATTCTGTATCCTTGGACTGATCCCTTTGTAAGTCACCATCTCATTTCCAGCTGCAAGGGCCCAACTTGTGCCCGCAGGTTATGGTCTTGTGCACCAATCTCAGGACCGTCATCTCCATGTGCAGTTTAACAGACCGGTGGTCCCAGCCGTCCCAAGCTGCCCCTGCTCCCCGCCAGCCCTCCCGCCAAGTTCTACAGCGCTGAGAGCACACAGATGCTGAGGGTATGGATCAAATTCTAGCTCTAATCGTGGTGTGAACAAATCAGCCCTGAACTTGTCGTCAGGGAAGGGACAGCCCTCACTCAGTGGTATTTCTTATTTTCTAGGCCATAAGCTCATGACTTTAAACACTGAACTGAAGTATATGAACATTTCTAAGCAGACAAAACCAATAAAGGCCTGACCTCACTACAAAAAGAGAAGTGTATCTATAGTTAATAGTGTGTTTTGTTTTGTTGTTTTTAACTGAAAGAAAGAACTGGAAAGAGCTGAGCTGTGCTCTGTAGGGAAAGCACATCTTTGACTTGAAGTTCCTGGCTCTGCCATGGTAAAGAAAGGCTTATTTCTGTGTTTGAGTTTTTGTCTGGGTCAGTAAGAGGACAGAGTAGTCCTGAGCTTGTTTCCTTGAGGGAGCAAGAAATTGTACAGCTTCTAGCGATGGAGATCACTGGCTGTGGTAACAGCCCTGCAGTAGAAAAAAAAAATCATAATGTATCCTAATGTGCAGTTAATTTTAGCTAAAATTTCCCTGATGATTTAAAAACCAGGTGAATTTATAAATACAGCAATGGCCTGGCATTTTGGAAATGTTAAAGCTGCCACCACACCCCCATCCAGGCTGTAACAGGAACAAGCCCCCTGAGGTCTGTGGGGCTCCACACTACCTGAGTACCCCCTCCCCGCCGCTCAGGGCCAGAGAGAAACCCGGGTTGTATGGCCAGTGTCCTGAGCAGAATCAGAATCAACTTACCTGTCCCTCCTTGTCCCTCCCAAGTCTATCTTGCTTCCAGCAGTTCTGATCAAATACATGAGCTGTACTTAATCTCCTCCCTTCTATCCTGGTTTCTCCCAGCATCTCCTGGCTCCAGGGCACCCCGGCTGGCTCCTGTGCCCATCCTCTCTCTTAAATCTCATGCATGCTAGGCAACCACTCTGCCCCTTCATTTTATTTTGAGACAGGGTCTCACAAAGTTGTCCAAGCTGATCTCAGACCTGCAATCCTTCTGCCTCAGCCTCCTAAGTAGCTGAAATCCCAGGTGTCATCCCTACTCCTGGCCTCAGAACCTTAATGTAAAGTCACATTTCTGTACATGTTTCTCAGCCTGATGCTGTGACTGCTGCCCAGGGCCTCTGCTGGGCAGCTCTGGGTGGTGACCCTCCTGCAGCACAAAGCAGGAACTTCATAGATGTTGGTGGGTGCTGAATGAACAAATAGGTGCCTGGTGGGAGTCCCCTCGGCACGGGGCCCCTGGCTCCATGAACCCACTGGAGGACACTGACTGCCTGATCCCTTTGTTTGTCACTGCTGTTAGAGAAAAGGAAACTGCTGCTGGAACTCACCTGTCCCCTCCTCTGTCCATTCAGCTCAAGCTGGCTTTCACACTGGACCATGAGACCGGGCTCCCCCAAGGCTGCCACATCTACAAGTACCTCGACAGCAACAAGTAAGTGGTGCGATGCCGCCCTGCTGACCAAGGCGTGTGGCCAGGACTCACACTTTCTGCTACTCTGCCCAAAAACAGCTGGCACAAAATTGTATAGTTTTTGCCCCTGCACATGGCATTTGAAGAACTCGACTAAGAAAAGTTGTGATGTACTAGAAGTATTTTTTGAAAAACAGGGTCTCACTGATAGTTCGGGCTGGCCTCAGGTGCTGGATCACACACGTGCACCACCACAGCTGCTTATAAATCTGCCTGAGCACACACTTCAGCTTCCTGCAGAGCATGAGCCGCTCATGCTGCCTCTCACCACATGATGCTGGCTGGAGTCAGTCTGCTCACAGTGGCAGCAGTCACAGGCTCTGTTGTCATCCTCTGCCTGTGGCATGGGGTCAGCAGGGTGTTCTGTGGGGACTCACAGAGGGTTGATGTGGTGGCCTTGTGGAAAGCTAGCCCCAGGGTCATCTTGGAGGCCCTCTCCCTCCTTTCAGATGCCCACAACCCTGGTTGGGTGTTGCTCGTGAGGCAGTGACAGCTGTGGCCAGGGATGCAGGGCCTCACTCGCTGATAGTGAGGATGCCACAGCTCCCCTGAGCACCGACTCTTGTGCCTTCCAGCTCACACACATGACCATGGGGCTCTTGCCTTGTTTTATCTTTTTTTGTATCTCAGGCTGGTCTGGAACTCACAACAATCCTCCTGTCTCAGCCTCCCGAGTGCTGGGATTGCAGGCATGCACCACCATGCCCAGCCCTTCCCCTTGTTTTATCTATGGAAGCTGAGGCCAGGCTCACTTCAGGTGTGAATGTCCATACAATCACGTGATAAGTAGAAGACAATTGTCTCCAGTGACCACCCTCAGAAACCCCAGCCAATGACAAGAGGGAGCCCAGCTGGTCTCGAGGACAATAAACTCATGTCTGGCTTCCATACCCAAGTTAGGCCAGGCGTGGTAGTGCACACCTGGAATCCCAGTGTTTGGAGCACTTAGATAGGATGGCAAGTTCAAGCCCAGCCTGAACAATTTAGCAACTCAGTTACATCCTATCTCAAAATAAAGGGGGCTGGAGGCTGCATATGGTGGTGCACACCTATAATCTCAGCACTCAGGAGGCTGAGGCAGGAGGTTTGCTGCAAGCTCAGATCCAATTTAAATTACGACTTTAAGGCCAGCCTGGGCTACAGAGTGAGATCCTATCTCAAAAAAAAAAAAAAAAAAAAAACAGCTCATTTTCAAATTTTACTTTTTAGTGCCCTAGGGCTTCATTGTGATCCCTGTTCTTTATCTTTGTAATTATTTAGATCATACTCCTCTATCACCTCTAGCAGAGTATTTGATTGGTCCCCTGTAGGAAACACTTCCTGGTCCTCGTCTCAGTCCAAGAAACCACTATTTGTAATCCCAAAGTTACGTTATTGGAATCCCATCAAGTTGATTCCAATCTACCACTTTCCATGCAGCCCACGGCGAAAATGAGGACACTAAATTATATTTTTAATCATTGGGGAGTCAAGGGGCTCTAGGTCCAGCCACGAAGATGGCTTCCCAGAACCAAGAGAGCTACCCAGGGCCTCACCCGGTTTTTATTCAGTGGGGGAGTGGTTTGAGGAGGATTGACTGAGAATCATGGGAAGTAGGTGACTACTGTGAGCTGAGCTAGGCGGGTGGCCTAAATTTACCTCTGCCATATGCAGAGAGGATATGCAAAAAGTGAACCGCACTATATAGTGTTTAATGTTCTGGTGCTTCAGCTTTGATGTAGTCTTTCAAGCCCCAGGAAGTCATAGCCTCTATCTCGAGGCTCGATCCCAGCTGACAGCGCGAAGCATTAGCTCTACCGTCCTGTCTCGACCTGGCTCACATTAAGGAGCAGCAAGTTTATCAGGGAAACATGCATGCCACCTTCAAAGACCATCACCATCACCTCAGCTAGACCAATACACATTGCTTAAGGCCAATTGAAGGATAAACAGAAGTCCTAGCCAGCTCTCTACATAACAATACAAGGAAATAGGATCAGGCTCAGTCAAAATGGAGACAGTGCTCTTCTTTCAAGGAGAGCTGCTGGGTGTGCCCTCCACAGTCCCCATTCTGAGGGGACCAGCGGTCTCGTACATCAAAATGGATTGATGCTCACATGGGTACTACCCCACCCACTTCTGGTCCTGCTTCCAAACTATCCCTGCATCTCAGTCAGCACTGACCTGTGGGCTTCCACTTGTAGCCCAGACTTCCAGAGCTTATGGCCTGGTTTGGTCCATGTCTGTGCCCCTCATGCCTTCTCCAGTCCCTGGTTCTCTTCCCTGGCTGTGACTGTGGACTCACCTTCCATGGCTCCCTTTATCTGTGGTTTCCACTTTCTTGTATGACTTTAGTAAACAGACACTGTTTTGCCATAGGAGTTCTACACACCATGGTTACAGGTGGGGTCTTTTCACTATCCTTGCTTTCGTCCTTCCAGGACCTGGGAAATTCATAGGTCCTGCTAGGTCAGATGTTAGCATCCTAGCTTCAAAGTCTTGCATTCAAATCTCAAGCCCACTTCTCGTGTGTTTCTGAGTCATGTCAGATGCTCTCTGGGTAGTAAGAAGGGTATTCCTGAGTCTCTGTTCAAAGAGTAGCTGTGCCTGCTGGGTCTTGTGGAGGTTTCAGCTCTAGTCTATGGGCACTAGCTGCAGACTCTGTAGCTGTGTTCAGGTTACCTTCCTCTTCATTTCAGGCCTCTGGAAAGTTCCCTGTCATTCCTTCATGCCCAGACTCATATATAGTGACTCTTCTGGTATGCTTCAACCATTGCTTTTCTATTTGTGTTAGCAAAGAGGCCCATGCCAGTACCAGAATTGGCCATCTTATCAGTACCAGAAATCTGAGTCAGTTTCTAAAACTGTCACGTTCTGTTAGGTACTAGGGCTGCAGTGCTGAGAAGCATGAACTCTGTACTCTGAAGCTCATGGCCAACAGAAGGGACCAACACTTATCGCCAGCAGAACAGCTCAGGGGCATGGCCTCACCCACCTCCCTCAAGCAACCAGCCTCTTCCCCTGCCCAGTGTCCCCTGCAAGCCCTTACCTTGAATCTTCCACATGGTGTGTCCTGTGTGACCACACTACTTCCTATTTCTAGTTTCTAGAACATTCCCTCTTCCACATCCTCTAGCACATTCTGAGTGATCCTGCTTCTACTCAGCTAATTTCTCCTCCTAGAAGTCACTCCACGCCCTAACAATGACCACTGGTCTCACTGATCAATTGATTTTTTGTCACCCTGGTACTGCCCCACCCCCCTCTGGCCCTGTTTCCAGTCCATCCCTGAGTCTCAGTCAGCACTGACCTGTGGGCTTCCTCTTATAGCCAAAACTTCCGGAGCTTATGGCCTGGTTTGGTCCATGTCTGTGTCCCTCATGCCTTCTCCAGTCCCTGATAACAGTGGCTGGCAAGGGGAAGGCAGGAGCCAAATTTCAGCCTTGATGGGGCAGGAGCCTGTGATAGCAGGGAAAGCTGGCCCCCTGGGTAATTATGCATATAGCAGGAGGAGCTGGAAGCCCTGGCGTAACTCCACAAATATATCAGTGACTATGTGTAGATTTTGCCTGGAGGTGACACACAGTAGTGACCGGGAGGAGCAGCCGCACATCTCAGGCAGCTCCGTCCTGTTCGTGAGTTTGCCATCTGTGGGGTGTGGTGGTAACAGGAGCCCTCTGCAACCCACACACCCCTTAGCAGCACTCAGTACTCCTAAAGCAAATCAACAAGGACATTGCTCTCTCTTTTACAGATTAGAAAGCATAAACAAGACCCAAGGCATGTCCCAGCTTGTTGGGTGGAGCCTTGCTTCAGCCCCAAGGGGGGGCATTCCTAAGTCCCTTCATGTGTCCTCTTCCAGACAGGCCTGCTGCATTCCAGAAGCAGCCCTGAGGAGACCCTGGGCGCCTGGTTCCCACTTGTTGGAAGCCTGGCCTGGGGGACCCAGCTCCTGCTGTGTCACCCTGTCTGGTTGGCAGAGGAGCATCCCCATGCTGGTGAGGCCTGTACACTTGGAGCATGAGGGTGGATGCAAGGTTACTGGAGAACACAGTGAGGATGGTGTGGGGTGCCTCAGGGACCCTGGAAGAGCTCCATAGGAGTTGGGTGTGGCTGCCTGGCATGGACTACTGGTCCTGGCAGTGAGCCCTGACAGCTCAGGCCTGGTTTCCTGGTGCCCCCTACTTTGCCCATCATTGATGGTCCCAGTGTGCCCACAGTTAGCTGACCCTGAGGGCTCTGCGGAGTCACTCCCAATGCTCTGCCTCTCTTAACCTAGGGACAGGTTCTTTTGCTAAATGAACAAAACAAACCCTTTGTCTTTTCCCACCTGGCTGGGTGCCTCACTTTGGCATGGTGAGACACAGAGGCATCAGAAGCAGCCTACAACAGACCCTGTGAGCCCACTCTGATTGTCCTCGGCCTGCCCTGAGCACACAGCCCCATCCAAGCTGTTTGCCTTCAAAACCTGCTTCCCAGGCAGGCAGGCAGGACCCAGATTAGTTTGTGGATGGGAGGTTCTGATCCACAGACAAGCAGACTTGAGCCACGTTAATGCATGAGAGGTGTGGGGATAAGGGTCGGGACACAGACACCCCAGGCTTTAGACTGCACCCTGCCTGCCTGGTTCAGCCTTGTGGCAAGATCTTCTCCCTGAGGAGGCACTCAGAGAGGAGAATCCAGCACACATGGTTCCCCTGCTCCTCCATGTATCTAAGCCCCTGTCACCCCAGCAAGTCTCAGTGGCTAGAGGTGTGACATGGGCCTTCTCTGCTGAGGTTCAAGCACTGCTGTCCTGCTCAGGCCCAGGCTGATGTGCACCTGTGTGTGGTCACCATCTCGGTGGGGCAGGAGTGCCAGGAGGTTCCCACATACCTCCTTCCCAGCTGCCTCTGATCTGAGCCCCAGGCCCACAGCACCCTGTGGTCCCCGGGTCCCCCCTAGCTGATAGTGGCCTGGCTCTGTGCCACCCTGCCCTGCTGATCCTTCCTGCCATCAGGTCCCAGCTATTGGGAGCTGTGGTATGGGTTTCCCGGGGCTCACCCTCTGCTAAGTTCCTGGCTGTGGGTGTTACATTCATCTCAGGGTAGCAGTCCTGTGGCTCCTCATCCCTCCCTCTGCCATCTGCCTTCGCTCAGCCTGAGCCATCATCTTCTCTAGACTGTGCGGGAGCACCCAGAGGCAGGTGTGCCCCGTCCCCAGAGTCTTTGCCAGGGAGTTCAATTCCACACCCCAATAACATACCCTTGAGCCAGAGATTCTTGTTTCCTGGCCCCTTGAAGAAGACCCTCGAGTCCTCCTAGGTGACACTCTTCCTCCTCGCTGTGTGGCTCACATGTCCCCAGTAGACTGCTCTAGCATTACACCCAAGGGGAGAGTCTTTGAGGGTACAGTGCAGGGCCAGGGCCAGGGAGGCTGGGCCAAGAGGCCTCCTGCCTGCCCACACACCCAACCTATACCTGCTGACCCTGGCCCCATGGTGCAGCCCAGTCTGCATCACGGCACACATGTGACCTACTGTATCTCAGAACAGGAGGGCCACCCGTATCAGGCCTAAATGTGCCTAGCACTTCTCTGAAAGCAGCCTCTTGCCCACCAGACAATGACTGAGCCAGGACCTTGAGGCCACCTTTATGCCTTTTTCTCAGAGCTACTCTGGTGTCACTCAGGAGAGTTGAGGTCTGTCAGAAGGCAGATGCCGAAGTGGGATTAGTGTGCAATGCAAGAGTGGAGGATGCCATTGAGGAAGGCACAGAAAGACCAGACAGAGAGACAGGGGAGCCGCCCACCTGCACACAGGCCTGACCCCAGAAAGGAAGCAGGGAAGGGTATGGGTAGGAGGTCCCAGGCTGCAGCCGTCTTGGAGCCAGCTTTAGCGAGCTGGCAGGAGGCCGCAGAGCCAAAGGCAGCATCTTGTGCTGGAGGACCTCACCTCCTGTAGGACTCTGCAGGGCAGAGTCACTGTCTAGAATGGCTCTCCATGATGTCAGGGCAAGAAGTACGGTTGGGGCTGACTCAGTGGGGACCTGCGCAGCTGCCCCCAGGAGAAAGCCTTGTGCTACCTTCCCAGCTGCCACTCTTTGGTGAGAACAGAGCAGGGGACCTGGATCAGGGCCTGGATTTAATTCATCTCTTCCTCTGCCTGGTTCTTTCCTTTTCCTGATGACTGAATAGGCAGAGGATCTTTCCCAGAGCCCTGACAGCTTCAGACCCATACCAATCCTTCCTAGCACTTGAGAAATGGCACTTTCTGCCTGCGCTTGGGGCAGGTGCCAGGTCCCCTGGTGAAGATTGTGTTACCTAAGATGGTTCGTGGCAGAGCATGAGTGCCTCCAGGCTTCCATAGTCTCTGCCAACTTGGGATGAAGAAGGCCTTTCTTGTTCCTGCTCAGGTCCCAGCTCAGAAAGGGGAGCTGCAGAATGGGGGGTGGGGGGACTGGAGGCTGCATGACAGGGCGATGCCAGGGGTGACCTCATGCAGCAGCTGCGGCTGCCCCTGTGTGTGGGAGCGGCTTGGCCAGGTGTGAGCTCACGTGACCGCTGCAGCAGGTGGGGCTCGGCCTGGCCCAGCACCAGCACACTCTTCCCACAGCAGACTCCAGCAGTGCTCAGTGGAGGGTGCATCGCCAGTGTCCCTGATACCCCTCATGCTTTTCCTGCCCATACCACACTCTGCACAGGAGCAGTCAGGATAGCTCCTTCCTTCTCAGAGAGGAAAGGGTGTGAACTGATCTCTAAGAGCATCCTGTCTGTCGTCAAGCGGTAAACAAGCAGAGGTTTTTGTTTTTTGTTTTTTTGTTTTTTTAAGCCAAGCATGGTGGAGCACACCTATAATCCCAGCACTGAGGAGCCAGGGAATTGCATGAATTCAAGCCCAGCCTGGGCTGCAGAGTGAGACCCTATCCCCCCAAAAAAAACAAAGGGAGGCAGAGCCAACAAGAGGGCAGCTACATGGCTTCCAGAGCCTTTGTGCCTCAGTCAAGGCACCTGTGCAGGTCCTCTGGCCAGGGCACACTGTTTCTCAGCTAGGCAGGGTCAGGACCCTTTCCCCAGACTACTGAAGAACCAGGAAGGACAGAGCTGTTTAAGGCCCTGAGTCACCACCACAGAGAGTCCTCCTGCTGCCTTCCCAAGCTCACAGCTGGCCCCAGCAGAGCCGTGTGGAAGCGACAGGAGTAGGAAGCTTGTGCCAGCTGCAGGCTCGTGGCAGACCCAGTGGTGCACACGCAGGCACTCTGGTTCCTTTCCTGTCCTTCCACAGTGCACAGGCTGGAGAGTAGATTGTGATAGTAATCTCACTTTGTGAAACTTCCTTTTGGACACGGATGAGCATAAAGACCTGTGCACAACCCTGAGCAGGAGGCAGCAAGCATACCCAAGTGGAGAGAGACAGAACCGTCCCTCCCCCAGAGTCAGGGCCCTGTAGCTTCTGACGCTAGAGATTAGCTTGTCTGGCCCTGAACTTGGAGTGAATGCCATCACCCATGTGGACAGCACTGCAGTTCGGAGAATGTGACTTTGCTGCTGCGTCTGCTTAGTGGCCATTTGTCTTGTCCACTCTGCTAATCCAGTCGGCATTTGGGTTGCTTCCAATTTGGGGTGACATAAGCAATTTTTTAGTGTATTTAATGCAGGGTCTCACTATGCATTGCTGGGAGAATTACATAATTCAGCAGTTTCATTCCTAGGCAATACTGAAAAACATGCCACCATGTCCCACCATGCCCAACCAGGAGTGCTTAATTTTAATGTTCAATCCATCCTTTCTTTAGCCTTAGGGGCTTTTGTATACCTTTTAATAAATCCTTGCCTATATCAAAATCTTGAAGACATATTCCTAACTTATTTTCTTTTCTTGTGCCGAGACCACACTGCTGCTGTTCTGTACTTTTTTTGAAAAAAAGTCTTGATATCCAGTAAAGCTAGATTTTCCTCCTTGTTCTGCTATAAAGAACATGTAAGCATCCTTGACTCTTTCCAGTCAGCATCAGGATTGTCAGTTACCATACACAGGCTCATAAACTTGCTAGGACTTCTATACCAAGGTCATTTTCAATACATCAGTGTGAGAAAATTTGGCATTTTTATGACCATGGGCCCCTAAGATTGTCACAGAAGAGAAAAAGTTGCTTCACCTAGTGATGTCACAGCTGCCTTGGTGTACACCGCTAGTGCTTGTGGCAGAGCCGCAGCCTCTGTGCGCAGAACCCCTGCCCTGGCAGTTGTAGAAAACTACAGTGCATGCAGTTATCCTGGCTGGGGAATTCTTGTCAGTTTGAAATGTGGCCATGATGGTTCACGGTGAAGAGCTAGATAAGTAGAATCTAGATTGTATTTAAGGAAAAAGGAACTAATGTTTACCACAAGCTACTAATTATAACCTTGCAAGGGAGGTTTTGCCTTCTCAGTCAAGTTTTCTACAATTAAAAATATTTTTGGTGGAATTGGCCAGATGTGACAACATAGGCCTATAATCCCAGCACCCTAGGAGGCTGGGGCAGGAGAATCACAAATTCAAGCCCAACCTCAGCAATATAACAAGACCCTGGGGAGCCGGGGAGATGGCTCAGTGGAATAAGTACTTCCCTGGCAAGTGCAAGGGCCTAAGTTCAATCCCCGGTTCTGCCCAAAAATAAATAAATAAAAATAAAAAATAAAAAAAAAAGCAATATAACAAGACCCTATCACAAAGTAAAAAATATGCCAAAAAAAAATTTTAAAAAGAATAAAAAGGGGGGCCGAGGAGATAGCTCTGTAGAATAAGCACTTCCCTGGCAAGCGCAAGAGCCTGAATTCAATCCCCAGTTCCACACACAACAAAGAAGAACAACAACAACAAAGTAAAAAATAATGAGGTTCTGGGTGTATAGCTCAGAACAAAAGCCCTGGGTTTGATTCAGTCTCTAGTGTGTGTGTGTCTGTCTGTCTGTCTCTCCCCATCCCACTCCCCTCCATCATCCTTTCCTCCCTTTCTCCTTCCCTTTCATCCTTCTCTCTTCTCCCCCTCCCTCCTTCTCTCCCTCCCTCCCCCCATCTAGGAGGAGCTTGTGTTGATTACACGGAAGGCCTCCACTAATGCCTAGTGCTGTGGTCCTGACCTTGCTGCTGTCAGCCCACTCCTAGCACTGGCGTACACAAACCCTGTGTCCATACTTGGACAGCAAACCAATCGGGTTCCTCACAGCTTTGGCTCTGGGTATGAGTTAGATTTTTCTAGAGACATTCGTTAGCTCAAGACATGAGGGGTCACCAGTTCCTGGTCCCTAGTGCTCAGGCCAGGCAGGGCTTCCTGGAGCCTCTGGTTCTGCCGCTTGCTGCATTGCTCCAGGACTGTGATTCTGGGACCTATGAGCAGCTTCTACACACATGTGAGTGTCGCAGAAGGGACCCCAGGAGGCTGGATCTTTCCTGGTGTTAGCTGAAAGTTATTCTTAAGGAGTCCGCCTACTGGCTGATCTGCCCTTCCCATGACTATAGGTGCTTGCACACTTGTCCCACTCAAGGGATTGTCTCTGTGCTCAGTTGCACTGCAGTAAGCCCCTGGGCTACTCTGAGCATTAAGTTAGGATGACTGAGAGCCATTGGGGAAGAAGCACAGGATGGAGGCATATCAAAGGTGGAGCCACCAAGGTCACAGAAAAGCACTCCAGGAGGAGAGTTGCTGAGCTCCCTCTCTCATGGTTTGTTGGCATCTGTTCCTCTTCCAGGCAGCTGATCACCCTTACAGTGCAGGTCCCAGCCCTGACCTCTCTCTCTCTCTCTCTCTCTCTCTCTCTCTCTCTCTCTCTCTCTCTCTCTCTCTCTCTTTCATCCACTGCAGTGACAGTGAGCTGAGGCAGCTCGGGCTTCCTCACTGGAAGGAGCCTCCATGCCTGCCTGTGACCCCAGGAGCCCCACTGCAGCTTTGCGCAGCCCCCAGCTGAGCCTCCCCAGCTCTGTCCCTTTTGTCTCCTGATGTCCTCCCAGCCCTGGACAGGTGGATGAAGAAATGAGAAGGCAGAGAGCAAACAAGCCTAACCTAGCAGGCCTAGAGGTCTGGGGCCGCAGCTGGAAAGATACCAGGGCCCCCGATTCCTTCTCTCCTCCTCTGTGTCCCAAGGGTGACTCACAAGGTTTCCTTGCAAGATAGCAAAATCTAGGTCACTAAGCACTCTTGAAACTGAATCCTTCAAGACACTTAAAGCCTTATAAGAGGGCAGATGTGTTCTTGGTTGATTTAACACAGGATTATGTTAAGCAAATGACTTGTTTCCTTTCTCATGTTAAATTGCCTTTGTATAATTCTGCTGTTCCCTTCCTGTCTTTCTGGGAAGGACTGTAGCTCCTTCCTCTTCAGAGCCTCCTGGGGCTGCCACAGTCCAGTGTGACTTGCCCACTGTCCCCTTCACAGATGCTTCTAGGCACATGGGAACACTCTCCCACCCACGTCCATGGGGCTGAGTCACCACGTGTGTGTCTCTGCCATCCTGTGTCCATCAGTTTCCTAGTGTGACCAACCATCCTCTCTCTGCACCTCTGGGGTTTGTCCCTCCAGGCTACATGTGCCCAGGAGGCAGGCTGCTCCCTTAGGACTGGGCTCAGTGGGCCAACGGCAGCTTTTAAGCCTAAGGAACATTGCTCTTTCCGGCCCCTGAGAGCCTCAAGGAGGCTGTGGACACTGCCCTGTGAGATGAATGGACCATTCTGTGCCCAGCCTGTGGGGACAGCCAGTCAGCTGCGCCAGACTAGATGCTTCTGCTGCTCACAGGGACAGGGGCTCTATGGGACTCCTCCCTCAGCACCTACAGGCCTGTGCCACTCTCCAGGTCAGCCCAGGCAGAACACAGGCCACGCAAGAGCAGGTGGATCTCAACCCACAGAAAGGTGCTCTCAGCTGTCTCCTCCTGCAGCTGCCTGGCAGGTGACCAGGCCATGCTTGGCCCTTGGACTCTGCACTCAGCTGTGCTGCCCAGGGGAAGTGACTCTGACTTGTCCTCACCACCACGCTGGCTCTCTGGGGCGTTGTGGCTTATTCTTGGTGGTTGGGCCAAAAAAGCCTTGGGGCCTGAAGGACTTGTGGATGATAGGCAAGGGCTCTCAAAGGCTGTGAATCACTGTGCAGCTGCCTCAAACATTGCAGAGGAGCAGGGCGGCCACAGCCATGAGGGTGCTTTTCCCTCTGGGCAGCATCCAGCTGGGCAGGGCTCTCCTGGGTGACTCAGCTCATGCCCTCTGAGCTAAGTTGGAGGAAATGGCCCACTTAGGCAGCAGCTCCAAAACCCCAGCACAGCAAGGCCTGGCAGAGACACCGGACACAGTTCACTCCACTGACCCCGGGCTAACCCTGGCGTCCCCACATGACCCTTTGCCAGCCCCAGGCATGGGCTGGGCACCCCGGCCCAGGCTCCAGAATAGAGTAAGCCATGGCATGGCCAGGGAGGGCTGGCAACACATGCGAGCAAACACAGAAGGGTAGAGCTCACCTGTCAGGGCCAGGGCCCTGCTCTGCCACCTGGACCTGAGTGCACCTAGGCTGCTCCATTTCCAGGGGGAAGCCCCTTGCTCAGCCTCATGCACATGAACACACCCCACCCAGTCTGGGCACCACAGTCCTCCTGCACCTGGCCCTTCCTGTCCCTTTTGCTGCTCCTGGGGGCCTTCCACAAATGAGCTGGTGCTGGAGTGATCCAGACTGAAAAAGATGGAATTATTATGCATGTGGCATTTTTACTTGGAAGAGGATTTGTCCTCCCTCCCTCCCTCCCTCTTTCTCTCTTCTGGTACCAGGAAGTGAACTTGTGTTGGTAAGCTATCTCCCCAGCCCTGAGGATTCATTCTTTTGTGAGTCAAAAACTTTTTCTTAAATCAATACATCTTTAACATCATCAACTGGACCTGACCATCATTTTTTGGTACTTCAGGATTGTTTGAAATGTCTCCATTGTCATGTGAAAGATGTTACTCTGCAGTCCCTTTGCCCCCAGATGCAGCATCTCCTCAGAGCCCTGCGTTTTCCCTGTCCCTCACCACCCTGCAGTCAGAACCAGCTATTGCTGCACCACCACTGTCTGAAAGATACCCAGCCATGACTCAGGGCCTCTTGGGGTGTGGAAGCCAAGCACAAAGGTTAGGGTTATCCTCCCAGGCAGGAAGGGCAGCTGAAGCCCAGACGTTGTGACCCAAGGCCAGGCCTGTGTGCTGCTGACCTCCTGGTTCACATACAGGCCAGTGTGGTTGCATCTCGGACTCAGAAGCCAGGCTTAGGATACTGAGCTAATGGGCTCTGCTGGTGTATTTTGTCCCTTAGAAAGTTTCTTCCTGGAGGAACAGCCCCCTGATTGCCTCTGCATCTGTTTCCTCTCAGTCTTCTGTAGGTGGTCACCATCTTCTGGGCAATAAAGATTCTAGGAGACCCTCACTGTGCTTCTTCTGTGTTCTGCCCTCACAGCAGAATTTTTCATTCCCTTAGGCTTTTCTCAGCCCATGTCCCAACGTTACCATCATCAAACTCATGTCATCATGAACATAGCCCTGGTTCTGGAAACAACGGGCACCCTGCTGGGTGTCCTGAGAGACAGGTTCTTTGGTTCACAACCCAGAACTGTCTGAACTTCTTGCAGCAGAGTGTGAATGCTTGTGTGGACCAAAAGTGGAGGAAGCACAGGACATAGCTTTCCTGGGGCGTCCTGTCAAGTGTGTAGCCCTGATACTGGGGTGGTGCCAGGGAGTGCTGAGTGAAGGGCCACTGGTGGTCCCAGGCATTGACAGAAGGTGGCAGTTGGTGTTGATCCAATGCCTGTGCCAGGCAAGGGCAGCCACTGTGGTGCAGCAGTGCCATATGCATGTACCCTGGAAGTGGAAGGATGCACTGTTTGCACTTTATGCTCTTCATCTTCTTCTGTGTGGTTTGGTTTGCTTTGGTCTGGTTTTGAGCAAGGTCTTACTCTGTAGTTCAGCCTGGCCTTGCATTCATTATATACTCCATGCTGGTCTCAAGCTCAGGGTGATCCTCTTGCCTCAGCCTCCTAAGTGCTAGGATGCCATTCCCAGCCTTCTATTCCTTTTTTTTGTCTTTTTGAGACAGGGTCTCACTGTGCAATTCAAGCTGGCCTTAAGCTCACTTTGTAGCTCAGGCTGGTCTCGAACTCACAACAATCCTCCTGCCTCAGCCTCCCGAGTGCTGGGATTACAGGCATGCGCCACCACGCCCGGCTTTTTTTTTTTTTTTTTTTTTTTTTTTTTGATACAGGGTCTAACTACACAGCTTGGACTCAGAGTGATCCTCCTATTTCAGCCTCCCCAATACTGGAATTACAGGCATACACCACCATACCCAGTCTCTGGGTGGCTCAGCATGGGGTGCTGAGGATCGAACTGGGTCCTTGCACTGGCCAGGCAAGCACTTAGACTGCTAAGCTATCTCTGCAGCCCTCTATTCCTTAATAGCACTGCTCTTCTCACACTGCTCTTATCATGCTAATTTAGTACAGAAGGTTATCCTAGTACAGATTAAATATTCATAATCTGAAAACTAAAATCCTTTTTCTTTGGGCAGAACCAGGGATTGAACTCAGGCCCTTGTGCTTGCCAGGTAAGCGCTTATTCTACTAAGCCATCTCCAGCCTGAAAACTAAAATCTGAAATACTCCAAAATCTAAAATTTTCTGAGCTTTCAGTCAGCATACTTTACTGAATTTGAGATCACTTCAGATTTTACAGTTTTGGATTGGGGATGCTGAACCAGTAAAAGTAATGCACACAGACCAAATGGAAGCATTTTTGGTACCAAGCAATTCAAATAAAGCATCCTTAGCTGAATCTTACAGCCCCCTGGGGGCCACTGACTTCCTGGAGGGAACAGAGCCAGGGACAGAGCTGCCCAGATCCTACCCATAGTTGCCTGCAGCCTTCGAGGCCCAAGGAGGCTTACTGAGCACTTCCCATGGGCCAGACCAGAGCAGAGAGTTTACAGTGCCACTCATTTAATCCTTAGCCCAGCAGGACACTGGGACAGAGTAAGTCACCTGCTTCAGGTTACAGGGCAGAGTGGATTGGTGCTCTGCCCTTTAGCTGTGGACTGCTGCAGCTGCCTACAGCTCCTAAAGTAAAGCTGCCACCTCTTGGAGAAGCCTCAGTGCTCTGTATGCACCAACCCAGAGCAGCCAGGGCCAGGCCTCCTTGGTCGGAGGCCAGCCATGGTCCTGGGCTTGGAGGACCCGCACTGGCTGTAAGACTCATTCCTTTGCTTATCCAACGCACTGCGAGACACCTGCCGGTTTCAGGCACTGTGCTGAGTGTGGGGATGAGGAAGCCCCATGCAGGCCCCTTGAGGAAAATCTGGGGGTGGTGGAGTACACAGCAGCTCCTGGTGGTCCTCAGATGCTGAGGGGCCAGACCCCCAGAGACAGATGGAGGAAGCAGCTTCCCACCAGAAAGTGGAAGCAGAGCACAAGTCATGTCTCTGCCATTTGTCCCACTGTGCAGAAGGAGGCAGGCAGAGACAAAGCAAGGCTCTGGAAATCCTGTAGGGTGGAGGCGGTGGCCCAGCTCAAGTACTGCTGCAGCCCTCAGTAGAGAAATAGGACTCCTGGCCCTGAGCAGGTGGAAGAAACACGCACCCTGTCCTGGGGCCCAGTGCAGCCTCAGCTCAGGCCCTGCATAACATCCTCACTTCAGCAGAGCCCTGTCTGCTGCCTCTTCATCTTTGGGGGTCACCTAAGGACAAAGCAGGGACAGGCCCATGGTCTGTGAGCTGGGGCAGTCATGCTTCTCTGAGCCTCCCTCCATTCATGTCAATACAGGAATTCTGACTTGTGAGTCCTGGGTGGGCTGATTGGCACAGCACCGGGCATCAGCCTGCAGAGAGGCAGGAGTACTTTCTCATCCCTGCCAGCCTCAGGCAGCTCCAGGCAGAGCAGCTCAGAGATCCCAGGACCTGTCTCCAACCTGCTTGTTTTCAGGGGTGAAGTTTCTTGTCTTCCCTCACCCTCATTGGGTGAAAATAACTTCCTGCCATAGAAATATGAGCTCTCATTCTTACATAGACAGGCAAAACAACCTCAGATAAGAAAAAATGTTTCCTAAGTGTGGTAGTGCACACCTGTAATCCCAGCTACTTGGGAGGCTGAGTCAGAATAAGCCTAAATTCAAGGCCAGCCTGGGTGATGTGGCAAAACCTGGTTAGCTCAGTGGTATAGGGCCTGCTCAGCATGTGTGAGGCCCTGGATTCAATCCCCAGTACTACAGAAAAATAAAGAACAACTGTTTACCAGATGCCCTCTTTGTGCCAGGTACCATTCCAGGCCCTGGGAAACAGTGTCAATAGCACTGTGGGAGCCACCCACCAGGCTTGGGAAGGTGTGGCCAGCCCAGGAGGGATGGTGTAGGGGGAGTAGGGGCGGAAGAGCGAGTGTGGGAGCCAGGATTCACATGACCTTGAGGCTCCCAAAGAGCACTATCTGAGAACTCTTCTGACCATGGCTGGTTGATGCTAGGTGCTAGAAGCCCCTCCAACCAGCAGCCTTACTCTGGCCCTATGGCCTCAAGCCTTGGTGTTGCTGGCTCTGGCTCCAGGAGACCTTCAGCCCTGCCTTGGGCCTAGACCTAGAGTACAAAAGAAGGGGTAAGTTTTGTACAAGTAAAAGATTACTTAAACTGGTGTGATAGCGTATCTATAATCCCAGCATTCAGGGGGCTGAGGCAGAAGGATCATGAGTGTTAGACAAGCCTGGGATCTATAGCAAGATCCTTCTCAAACATGAACAGAAAAGACTCCAACAGTTGTATTGTTACCAGGAAGTTTGTTCAAGGCCAGGATGTAGCCCAACGGTGCAGCACCTGCCTGGCAAGCTTGAGGCCTGAGTTTGATTCCTGGTCCCCAGAGAAAAATAAAGGAAGCTGGTTCTGCCTCGCGTGCATGTAGGGCTGGGGCACACTTAGGTGTGTCCTTCTCTGCCAACAAAACTCAGACTCCTCCTTGCCACCCTCCCAAAGCCTGTCCTGCCTTTAGCACCCACACAGTTCCCCAGGGCACCCATCCTGCCTGCTCTCCCAACCTGTTTCTGCTGTCTGCAGAGCCTCTGTCTGGAGTCAGTGCCGTTGCAGTTATGGCAGGCAGTGCAGCGAGGCTGCAGGCCCCCTCTCCTCCTTCATGTCTCCATGAAGGCCTGCCCCCCCCACAACCAGGTGTGCAGTCCAGCCACCAGGTATCCGCTGCGGGTCTGGGGGCTGCAGGGAACCCAGAAAGGAGTCTGGGAGTCCTTCCTGAAGTCAGGAAACCTCATTCCAGGGCACCTTGTGATGCCATGTAGGGCAAGCTGAGTGGCCCTCTAGTGAGGGCAGGGGAGGGAGCCACTAGACCTGCAGGGTGCAAAGGGAGGCAAAGCGAGGCTCAGAATTCTTTACACACAGGTGACTCTGAGGCTCCAGGGATCTTGGATCTGTAAGCCGATCCACAGCAGGGCATCTGGGAGTCAGCTCTTCCCTTCCCACATGCGGTGGATGGAAGCCCAGCTGCCTGGTTTCTTTGCAGCCTGTTGAGGCTGTGGAGCTACAGGAAGCCCTGACAAAGCCCTGCACCAATGCATCTATGGCTGGCTTTACGCTTACAAGGGCTTTCTGCACTGTGGCCCAGCTCCTCAGAGTGAGCCACCTCCTCTCCCCAGCCTCTGTTAGGCAGACCCAGGTGGACCTGGGTGCCTGGCCTCCCGAGATTTCCTCCTGAGCTTACCTTGCTGCGGCCATGCACCAGTTGGTCCTATAGGAAAGTTGATGGATGGGGCCTCACGCAGTGGGAAGCCTGGCTCCAGCCTCACCTGCAGGGCCTGTTCTGGGCAGAGCCCTGATCCTCACTCTGAGGTTTCTGTGCCTGTGGACTGAGCCCCATTCATTTCCCCTCAGTTTTGTGGAAATGTCCAAATCCTGGAGCGGGCCCATCAGGAGAGGGTCAGAGAGTGGCCTCATAGTGACACTAGACATGGAGCTGGCTCTGTGCTCTCCCCTGCCTGAGTGAGGGTCTCCTGGGGGGCCTTCCAGCTTCCTCTCCAGGCCTCCTCATTCCAGCTCCCCAGCCACCAGCTCCACCCTGGCCTGACCTAGGTGGGCACTGCAGCATTGATCTCGAAAGTTTCCCATCCCCAGCGGCCCTCAATTTAGTGTTGCTCAGACCACTGCCTTCCCAGCATGCCCCATGCCCTTGCAGTTTTTTACTACACTGCACTCAGTCTGGGCCCCAGGGAGAGCAGTAGGTGCCTTGCAAGAGCAGCCACCCAGCTGTGGAGAAGGGGCCTCACCCGGACACAACTCCTGCGAGAGGCCCACCAGCTGCCTTTGAGGCCACCAAGGAGCCCATGGGCTTCCAACACATGGCAAGAGGGGAGAATTTAGTATGCAGAAGAAATGAACCTGCAGCTGACTGGGAACAATTCTTACCAAATTTCCAAGTTAGCAGGTTTCGTCAAGAGCTAATTGTACCATCTCTGCAAGCAGCCTGATTCCATTAGTGCAAGGCTCCCTCAGTCATGACAAGTTCCCCAGGTGGCTGAGAACAGAAGAGGCTGTCCCTGTCATACTTGGTTCTAGTCTCTGAAAAATCCAGTCTTTGCCTTTGGACAGCAGCCAGGCAACTCTCAGCCCATCCCCAGGGAGGCCTGCCCTTACCTCCCCCTCACCCCCCCACTCCCCACCCTCCCACCCCCGTCACTCCTGAAGCCATCTCCTGAGTGTTCTGGGGATAGGGGGGTGGGGGAGTGAGTCTCTCATCTGGCTCAGGGGTAAAATGGAGCTGAAAACTGGGCATCCTCAGAGGCCCCGCCACTCTGGCCACACAGCCTCTATCTACCCACCCCTCAGCCACCAACTTCCAGGAGAGAACAGAGCCAGAGCTGCTCAGATCCTACCCACACCTGCCTCCAGCTTGCAAGCCCAAGGAGGCTGCCCCATCCTGGGGCCATCATGAGCTGGCTTCTTTTGTTGGCCTGATGGGCTCAGGCCTTGTTCCTTTCTCCTTGCAGAGACAAGGGACAATGCTTCCTATGAGCAAGGGACTTTTCTAGAGACAGGGCACTCCTGGCCTTGCTCCTCCTATCTGTTGCCCACCAATACCTTGGGACAGTACTGTCCAGATCCCCACAGCTCCTCATGGTGTCAGCTCTACGTCAGCCCCATGTGTGTACAGGAGCCTTCAGACCTCTTCCTCCCTCCCTCCACCTTGCCCCCGACTCCTCTCCAGACTTGCCCATGCCTGGTGCTTCCATTGGGGTTTGTTTTTTCTCCTATGCTACAACCACTGCATCCCCTTCATGTTACACATGTTGTTCCTCAGCTTCTTGGAGTAACCTTGTGCTGTGCACACATTCCCAGCAGAGCTCCTAGGGCGGGGCCAAGGCATCCCAGTGCAGCAGTGCCCAGGATGCATGGAGGCTGCTGCTCAGTGGTCTGGGACAGAAGCCCATCCCTTCCTATGTGCATCTTAGCACCCTCACCCAGAGAGGGCTAAGACCATGTATGTGCTGTCTGTGTAGCCAACTGGGACAGGGACCGCCAGGGATTTCTGAACTACGGACTGCTGTGCCCCATCCCAGCATCCCTCACTCTGCACCAGAACTGAGCACAAGGTAGAGAAGGGGAGGAAACGAGGCCTGGGGCCAAGAGGCCCCCGCAGTTAGAGAGGCCAGTGGCCCAGTACCACAATGGGTAGAAGGGAGTAAGTAGCACAAGGGACGTGTTCCTCGTCGTGTTCCCATGGCAAGCAACAGCCAAGGAAAAGAGACCAGAGAGGAGCAGCCACGACCTCCAGGCTGCAGGAGCAGCAGTGCAGCAGGACAGAAGCCAAGGGGGCCATAAGAGTCAGTGTGGCTGGCAGGTGGGACAGGGTGGAGATGGGGAGCAATCCGGACACCAGAGAGAGCCACTGAGGGGAAAGGGCTCCAGGCTGGACAGAGTGGGGAGGACATCTAGTTTGGGACCTGGGCTACTCAAAGCATGAGACATGCAACAACAGCGTGGTCTGCCTAAGGCTGGGCCTCAGACATCATGCCCCTGCGTGCTGGACAGCCACTCTGTCTTGCCCCCTCCTCTAGCTGCTCCAGTCCCACACATCCTCCTTTAAGACATGACATAGGCAGGGTCAGTCCTTGGATGGCTCACTTTGGTAAGTTCTCCTTACAGGCATGTTACCATCATGTAAGCAGGTGGGTGGGCTCTGGTAAAACTAAACTGACCCCCAGCATTTCACAGACACTTGTATTTACAGAATACTTTGTGGGGGGTGAATACTAGTGATTGAATCCAGGGCTCCCTTCTACCACAGAGCTATATCTCTACCCCTTTTGAAATTTTATTTTGAGAGACAGGTTCTCACTAAGTTGGCTCACCAGGTTGGCCTCAAACTTTATATCCTCCTGCCTCAGCCTCCCAAACAGCTGACATTATAGGCATGCACCATCATGCCCACAATACTTTTCTCTTTCTTCTTTTCCTTTTTTTTTTTTTTTTTTTAATGTACTTAGTACAGGGTCTCACTATACAGATACACAGGTCAGACTCATAGTGATCCTTCTGTTTTCAGCCTTACAAGCACTGGGATTACAGGTGCGTACCACAACACCCAGTCTCAATCACTGTCTCAGTGCACTTAGGGGCAGGGCTGGCACAGCATGTCAGGGGATTGAACCCCAGTCTCTGTGTCTGCCTAAGTAGGTGCTTTAATTCGCTGAGCTGTCCAGTCCCCATACTTTTCTCTTTAAGTAACATTAATATACTTGGGGGAATGCCTTTCTGGATGGAAATCACCCTTGCTCCGTGGAAGGCTTTGTGCTCATGGTGTGTGTTCATGTGGAGGTTGCCTGAGGCCTTTGCCCATGAAGGCATTAGAGGTTGTGGTAGGCACAGAGCTGCTAGGAGATGCTGCCAGCGAGGGTGAAGAGGACGTGCCCCGTGTCCCAGCTGGAGCACAGCCATCTTTCACACAGGCCCACGCAGACCTCCAGAGTTGCAGGGCCTCTGAGGTGAAGGGCTCCAGATGTGCTGCAGAAGTCAGGCCCTGGGCAAGCCTTTGGCTGGGGGTTCTGGAAGGTGACCCGGTGGATGGCCCTGCTGAGACCTATTGGTAGCAGTTGTCAGGCCATTGCTGAATGCCCGCTTTCCCTCCTTCCCTCCTGTGAGGAGGTGGCCTGTGACCAAGGGCAGGTGTCAGGGCAATGTGCAGGACTGCTCCCCTCCGCAGCTGCCCCCCCCCCCCCGACCGCCCTTTCAGGCTCCAGAGCCTAGGACAGCTTAGGTTATCTCCGAAGGCTTGACTACTGCCAGTATTCGCAGCCTTCCTCTCAGGGGAGGGAATGACAAGGTAGAGGGCTCAGCAGGTTGAGTCCCCACTAGCCCTGGACCCCCACAGAGGCTGTTTGCTCCCCTCAGCCCCAGAACACTGACTGGGAACTCCAGGTGCCATCAGACCACCGGGCTCAGCCCTGCCCAGAACTTCCTGGGTTCTAAGCTTTCTCGTGCCACGTCCCAGGTCCTAGGATGGAAGATGCCAGGCGCCCCCTGCCGGCCTTCTGGCAGGATGGTCCCAGAGGAGACCAGAGATGTCCACACTGCAGGGCTTTGACCTGGGATGCTAGCCCCCTTCCCTTGGGGCATCTTCAGTTCAGGATGTTCTGGTTGCTGGCTTTGTCCCTCCTCTTCCAAGTTCCACTGGGTCCCGACCTGGAGGCCTGTGGGGCCCCATGCTAGGGCCTGCAAGGCCATCCCCTTGCAGCCAGGAGGAGGACGTTAAGATGGGAAATCATCTTTTCTGAGTGCTGTATTCCCAGTACTCAGGAGGCTGATTGTTGGGAGTGCGAGACCAGCCTTGGCTACAAAGTCAGCTCAAGAGCATCTTGAACTGCATCTTAAAACACACACACACACAAAAAAAAAAAAAAAAAAAAAAAAAAAAAAAAAACTGGGAGACGGGCCCCTGCAGCTGCCCTCACACACAGTGAGCCTAACCAGCACTCTGGGAATGAGATCACTGCACCACCTCCCTGGACAGTGACAGTGGCATTTGTCTGGGTTGGGTGCTGAATGCCTCCAAACTGCCTGGGGGAAAGGCTCTCACCCGGAGCCCACAGAGGGAGGGTTGGCTGGGACCACTGGGAAGACTGAGACAGGGCCCTGTCCAAAGTCTGCCTCTCCCCATGAACTCCCTGCCTCTGTCAAGGTTAGCTATTAGCATCACTTTCTTCCCAGACCTCTGGTGACTTGGGACAGAGGCAAGTCAAGAGAGGACAAGTGATGGGGTCACTGCATAAACCACTGCCCGAGGTCCGTTGCCAGTGCTTGGGGCTCGTGGCCCACCCACTCCTGCCCCCTTTTTCCTGTTCTGCATTCATCGTTACTTGGCCAAGAGAGGGGAAGCAGACGATCCCCTCCAGGAACTGGGAATCTAGAAGGTGCTCACGCTGCTGGGAGGCTGGAGCATAGTGCTGCTCCTCACGCAGCCCAACCGTGGTGCTCTGATGCCACCTTCCGGCTATGTCCCTGAAGTGCAGCCTGGGGCAGGCAAGAGGACCGGAGGCATAGAGTTAAGATTCTGGGCCTGTGTGGGGAACTGTAGAATGTGCAGGACCCTAGGGCGGTGTCTGCCAAGTGGGTGAGCAAACAGATGAATGAACACAAACACTTGAGCATTGAGCAGTGACAGCACTGGACGCTGCCTGGTGGGAGCAGGGCTCCTTTTGTGTTGACAAGGCCTGGGTGCAAAAGCAAGAAAGAAGAGCCCAGTGGTACTAGGCTGTGACACAGGAGACCTAGACTACTCATTCCCGGGGGGACTGGGGAAGACTGGAGCCTGGCAATGGGGGAAGACGCAGAAGGGCAGCCTGCAGGCTGGGACTAGTGGCAGTTTGTCTTACATTTGAACTGGGAGAAGACAGTGATTCGTTCAGGCTCCCACAGCACGAACAAGTCAGAGTGAGGATTCACACTGCCTGGCAAAGAGCACAGTGGCTGGGAAGGTGCTCAGATCTCAGAGTTCTGGAAAGAAGTGAGGGGTACAGGGACAAAGAAGAGGTCAAAGGATAGTGGCCACTTGCAAAGCTATGGTTATCATCGGGGGGGCAAGCTACTCCCTCTGTAGTATACAGCATACAAAGGCCAGCTGAGGCCTGAGCCTTGTTTCCACTGTGGGCGGGGCCTTTTGTGGGTGGAGCAGGCACCCTGGCTGTCTGCCCACAAATGCTGCTTCCTGTAGAGAGGGCTCCAGGTGAAACAGCCTGGGGGAGCAAGAGGGGGATGCTGTGTACCTGGATACCCCACTACCACCTCCCCGCCCACAGCCCACAGCTGCTCTGCCCCAACAGCTTGGAGCTGGGGAGATGGCTCAGTGGAATAAGTGTTTCCCTGGCAAGTGCAAGGACCTGAGTTCAATCCCCGGTTCCATCAAAAAAAAACAAAAAATGTCTCAAATCCTGCTGGCTCATCCTAGGACAGATCCCTGTAGGCTGAGCAATGGGGCCACAGCAGGTATGAGATCTCACCATTGCAGGTCCTGGGAGACCCTAGATGACACAGAGAACAGTGCACACACAAAGCAGAAGAGAAACATGGGGCACACATGTTGGTGCAAGAAGGCCGTGAGAAGGGAATAGCACAGAAAGAAGGGGGTAAAATCAAATCGGGTGGCTGAGAGCCTGAACCTGCCCAAGGACCTGAAAGGCAAGAGCCCTGTGGAGCACTTGTGGCCAGTGCAGGGTCCTTCATGTCTCTGCCCTCCCCTGCAGGCTGGTGGAGGAGTTCATGCTACTGGCCAACATGGCAGTGGCCCACAAGATCCACCACGCCTTCCCAGAGCAAGCCCTGCTGCGCCGGCACCCCCCACCGCAGACCAAGATGCTGGGTGACCTGGTGGAGTTCTGCGAGCAGATGGGGCTGGCCGTGGACATCAGCTCTGCTGGTGCCCTCAATGTGAGTGTGGGTGGGTGGACCTCACCTGGCAACCCTGCTGGAGAGAGAAGAGAGGATGCCTGGGAGCCAGGGCTGCAGTAGTCTGTATGTCCCTCCAGGGTCCCTTTGCCTGTCTCTCCTGCAACTCAGAAGGAGGCCTCAGGGGACAGGCCTAAGTCACAGGAGGTGGAGAGGTCTACAGAGAGAGCTGGGGCACAGAGCCTTTGGTAGAGGCACTGGGATTATTGGAGGCCAGGAACAGTTCTGATGAGTAGTATTATGAGGTGCTTCCTGCCTGCAACTGTGCCACATGGGGCTGAGGAACCCCAGGATCCTGGCTCTTATCCCACAAGAAGGAGACTTCAGATGCTTTGCAGAGCCTAGGAGGCCCCGGATCAGAGAACCAGGCATCCTTCTGCCAGGCAGTAGCTGATCGCAGACCCAGTGGCCACGGGCTGTCCCCTGCACCCCAGTGTAGCCATCTAAACCTTTCCCCAGAATGTCAGATGGTCAGCAGGTGACAGAGGCCCAGAGCCATTCCCCACGCCTGGCTACATCTTACCTCGGTTTCTGGGCTTTGCTTCTAGAAAAGTCTAACAACAATATTTGGAAATGACAAGTACTCGCTGGCTCGAAAGGAGGTGCTCACCAGCATGTTCTCCCGGCCCATGCAGGTAAGGAGGAGTCTCACCTCCATCCTCACTGTGCTTGGGTATGGCAGGATGGAGAGGGGCTGGGAGACACTTTGGGTAAAGGGAAGACACCCCAGGCAACCCCAGAGATGGGTGGGCAGGACCATATCCTCTGAGCTCCTGGCCAGTCTGACCTGGGACTGGCCAGAGACTCCAGGCAGGAGCACAGGCCTTGCCCTCCACCCCAGGGATGGAGTTCAGCAAGGAGAAATGGCGCCTGTGGGTGGCCATGAGACCTTGCTGCTGCTGCACTCCAGCCCCAACAGGCCAAGTGTCCTGGGAACTGGACCATCACTGAGGACTGTCGGGGGGGCAGGAGCTGCAGAGCTAACAGCCCAGCCTGGTCAGGCAGCCCATTTCACAGATCTCTGTTCTTGTGAGTCAAGTAGGCTCAGCCAGCCACAGCTGATTTCTCTCCTGACAGTTCAGAACTCTGCAGAGACTGGAATCCCTCCCAAGCCCCTGGCAGTACCCACAGAGTAGGGGCCCCTACAGCCACCCACCCTGCCCTGCTGTCTCTGCCCCACCTGGGAAAACTATGCACCCCCATGTCCTTGGGCCAGGAGCTGCACAGAGCCCAAAAAGACTGCATTCTCCTGGCCCTGGCTGCCAAGGAACAGAGGCTGCCTCCGCCTGGGACCCAAGAGCAGCAGGCTGAGGCTCCTAGTGCTCCTGCAACCGGGCTGTTCATTTATGGCTCAGATTGCCCAGGACAGGCACCTACAGTAGGGACACCAGGGTGGGGGCAGTGCATCTGGACATCAGGGCTGGTTGTCACTGCAGAAAACTGGTCCCCAGCCATCCCATCCTCCCAGACAGCTCCTCCAGCCAGGAGGAAGCATGCCCTTCTCCCCCACACCCCAGCTTGTCTGGCCAATCTGCCCACTGCTGAGAACAGGGACCAAACAACATCGGCACTGAAGGCTGCACCTGCCTCCTCCAGCAACCTTGTCTATTGCTGGGCCAGGCACCCTGGCAGGTGTGATTGTAGCCCGGAGCCAGCACAGGAGGCCAGGCCCGCTCCTGGGCAGAGGTACTGGCCTATTCATTTGGGGCCTGCAGCAGGCTCCAAGTTGAGCTGGGCCCCCAGAGGGGCCCAATGTCTTCCTGTACCCTAACCCTAACCCCTGGCATGGGCATTCAGGCTTATGCATCTTGGCCCCAGGGAGAGCAGGATTGCCAGGAAGGAGTGGGTTGGGTTGGCAGACTTCCTCCTGTGTCTGGTATGGGGGCTCGGGGTACAAGGCTGCTGATGCGGGCTTCAGATGTAAGGATAAGAGTGCTCAGCCGCAGGCTTTGTGCTGTGTGGGGCTGGCCCCCTCGTGTTCAGGCCAGGTGGTCACCTCTGCCTCGTGTCCCCAAAGAGATTCATCCAGCCTCCTCAGCTTCAGCTTGGGCCCCCAGCCCTGGGCCAGGGTGGCCCCTAGTTTTCCTGTTCTCTGTCCCTGTACTACCAGCTCATCCCAGAGCATAGAGCCTGGTAGAAGAAGGCCACTCAGCATCCCGAGGCTCTTAGCATCCCTGTCCCCAGAAAACCTAGGGCTGTCTGGGTGTTCTGGGTGATCCAGCTGTAAGCCCAGTGGGCCTGGGGTGGGACCACCATGAGTCTGGGCACCTCAGGTATAATGGGCACAGTTGCCAAGGCTGCCTGGCTTTACTTGGTGGTCTCTGCGGAGACTACCCCCCCATCCCTCCAGGCCCTGGGTTTCACCTGTCTGCACACGTCCCGCCCATAGATGGCGCTGTACTTCTGTTCCGGGGTGCTGCGGGACCAGACGCAGTTCCGCCACTATGCCCTCAACGTGCCTCTCTACACGCATTTCACCTCCCCTATCCGCCGTTTTGCGGACATCGTGGTGCACCGGCTCCTGGCTGCTGCCCTGGGTAAGAATACCGCGTACCTGAGGGGGATCCCACCTGGACAGCCTTGTGTGCACGGCTGGGGGGAGCTGCGACACATTCCCTGCACTCCGGCAAGCCCCTGGTACGTGCAGCCTGGCTCCCCACTGGGCCCACATCAGCCTCGCCCGTCTCCCAGGCCACAGGGAGCAGCTGGATGTGGAGCCCAATGCCCTGCAGAAGCAGGCAGACCACTGCAACGACCGCCGCATGGCGTCCAAGCGCGTGCAGGAGCTCAGCACTGGGCTCTTCTTCGGCATCCTGGTCAAGGTAAGCACCTGCCCCACTGCCCCGGGTGGTGGTGGGCTCTGGAGGACACCGTGCTGGAGCGCTGTCCCCACAGGAGAGCGGACCCCTGGAGTCTGAGGCCATGGTGATGGGCGTCCTGAACCAAGCCTTCGACGTGCTGGTGCTGCGCTACGGGGTGCAGAAGCGCATCTACTGCAGTGTGAGTGCCCCGGAAGACCCTGCCCCTGCCTATCTGCGCTCCTGCTGCCCCTGTGGCAGCACAATTCTCCTTCCTTGCTGTCCCATGCTGTGCCTTCCCTCAGCTGTGGGTGGCACTGACCCCATATCTGCCCAGTGGCTCTGCCAGGTCACCTGCTAGGCCCACCTGGGAGGGAGACAGCTTCCCCAGGACCTGCACCCAAGAGTAGGCCTGGCTGTGAGCGGCAGGGGGTGGCAGGTCATGTGACAGCAGAGGAGAGCCGAGGAGACTCCTGTCACTGCAGAGGAGGAGGCCCAACCTGGCCGGGTTCCTCCCCTGGGTGACCAACAGCCTTAACACCTGTCTAATGCAAGCAGTAGGCATGGC
This sequence comes from Ctenomys sociabilis, assembly GCA_004027165.1. Taxonomy (NCBI): domain Eukaryota; kingdom Metazoa; phylum Chordata; class Mammalia; order Rodentia; family Ctenomyidae; genus Ctenomys; species Ctenomys sociabilis. The sequence goes on along the minus strand of PVKA01000293.1, from coordinate 12,020 downwards.
CTAGCAGCCATGTGGCCCCCAGAATACACATGGTTCTAATAAAATAGCACCAAAGACGGCCAGGCCTGTGTCGAAGGTCCCTGAGGGGACCAAAGTCAGGGCTGGGTCAGGGCTACAGGCAGCCCATAGCCGGAGACCCGCTGCCAGCAGGGACTCAGCCCCATTCCTGGCCACTGGGGTCACGCCTGGAGCTGCCACAGCCCAAGGTGGTGAGAAACAGAGGCCAGGCTCCAGAGGGAGGTGTGCCAGGGCTGAGGGCCGCCTCCAAGTCTGGGCTGGCCAGGGCTGCAGGTGAGGAGGCACAGCCATGCTGATACCTAGGGTGCTGGTGTGTGTGCCCCAGGCCCTGGCGCTGCGATCCTACCACTTCCAGAAGGTGGGCAGGAAGCCCGAGCTCACGTTGGTGTGGGAGCCTGAGGATCCCACGCAGGAGCCAGTGCAGCAGGTCAGCACCCCTGTCCCCACCCATGCTCCTGTCACTCCAGCCACACCTCAGACATCCTCTGGGTCCTGCACCTAGGGACATCCATGGGCAGAGGATCTTAACACAGGGGATTCTGTGAGAATAACGGGCCACAGGTCTCACACCTGGTGCCCCTAGAGGAGTTTGGCCCCCCACCCAGCCCCTGCTGTTCCCCAGCTGTGCATCCTCCAGTGCCAGCCCCCTGGGTTCCCCTGGACAGAGAATGGCAGGCCTGACCTCAGGTCCCTTCCCTGTCCCCTTGCCGTGTGGGCTCCACACAGGTCGTCACCATCTTCAGCCTGGTGGAGGTGGTCTTGCAAGCAGAGGATGTGGCCCTCAAGTACAAGGCTGTCCTGAAGCGGCCAGGCCCCACAGGTTGCCCAGGCCAGGAGGCCAAGGAGTCAGACCTGGAACCCGAGGACCTGGAGCCCGAGGCTTGAGCCAAGGAGCAGCCTGTCTGTCCACCCGCCAGCTTTTAGGAAGTGGGCCTGTTGATACCAAAGGGGACTTTTAATTTGATTTTTAACAACACGGGTTTGTTTTTATTTTCATTTAATTTTTGCATCTCAGTTTTTAAAAAATGAACTGGAAGGGAGCGGGTGGGACCAAGTGGAAGGCTGAGCCTGGCCAGCGCGTCCCCTGGAGACCAGGCCACACCACCCCTGCCCTCCCCTGCCTGGGGCCCAGGGTCAGCCAATCAGTGTCATGGAATAAAATCAAATGTGCAGCGAGCCTGCGAGCCTGCGCCTGTGTGGAAGCCCAGAGCCTGGCTGCAGCTCCGCCCTCCCAGCTGAGCCAGGGTTAGCAGCCCCGGAGCCTTCTTGTCCACTTGGGTGATTCACAGCTGGCTGCCTGACAGATTGATGCCGAGCCCCATCGAGCTCATTAGAAGCGTCATTAGTATGCATGGCCAGGCCACCTTCGCCTGCGCTGGCTCTGTGTCCGCCCTGCCCCCACTTCTTCTCTGCTGTCCCCTCTGTGGCCCCCAGAGGTGAGTCCACACCCCAACAGGAGGCAGTGTCTCAGTGCTACCTGGCAGTGCCAGAATGCTGGACAGTGGGAGGCCAGGCTGGGGAGGCTTCAGCCACCAGCCCACCTGGAGGGCTCAGGCTCCCAGTGATACTGCCTGGCACCCTGAGCACCCTCTGGGACCTGGGGCACAGATGGGCCACCCACACAGTCTTCTCCTTAGAGCAGCCTCAGCCGCACTCCCCCCAGATTGTGTGGGCAAGGCTGGCATCCCTGGGGCTGCAGCCATGGCTCCAGCACAGCCCTTCCTGAAGTGTCACCCAAAGTCATCCCTTCTGCCTGACTCCAGAAGTTTCTGGGAGCATCCAGCAGAAGGATGGAGAGACTGTGGGGAGAAGCCCTCTGGGTACATCCTGGCCCAGACAGTGCAACCATGAGGCCCATGGGTAGCTACCCAGTACCCCAACACTGTGCCACTTCCTGTCAGCTGCAGGCTGGGGAGCTACAGGCTGTCCCCAGGGATCTCCCACAACAGAGATCAGCTGGGAGCAGCCCAACTACCAGCAAGGAAGCCCTTTGCTCTTACTCCATGGCCCTAGGGCATGGTGACACCCAGAAGCCCCAATCATGTGGCAGGAAGGAAACTGCTCCACAGGGACCAGGTATCCTCTGCAGGTGATACAGCCAGACCGCCCACCGTGACCAGGCCTCGGGTGCCTTACCTTCATGCAGATGGCCCTTGCAGCCAGGTGTGGTGGGCACAGTTGTCACCAGCACTCGGGAGGCCGAGGCAGGAGGATCATCCTGTTCAAGGCCAGCCTGGGCTACATAGGCCTTGTCTCAAAAAGAAAGGCAGATGGCCCAACCATCGTCTTACTCTGTGAAAGCTGAGTCCTTTGTCTTCGTTCATTCATTCAGTAAGCATCACTGAATCCATGTAGTGTTGCTCATGGGCGGGACAGATGTCCCTGGGCCCCATAGAAGAGACAGGCCCTTCTGTGCCCCCCCATGAGGGTGTTGACGAAAGAGGTGACAAGACACAGCCCTCATTGTGAGAGGAACTCATTGGCTCTCATTTGTCCCAGGCACCTGATCCCTACCCCCACAGCAGGCCTAAGCCTGGGCTACAGAGAGTGTCTGGTCACTTCCAAGGGGCCCACAGCTCACCCCTGAGAGACGGGCACAGAGGACGCCACTCCATGGCCACTGTAGCAGGGGTCCACTGTGCATTTCTGTGAGCCCAGCACTGGGGAGACTGGGGCAGGAGGATTGATGCAGACTTGGGGCCAGCCTGGGCTACTATCTCAGCTACTTTTTCTCATTGCTGAGACAAATACTTGACACTCAAAGTGAAGGAAGGAAAGGTTTATTTAGCTCAGTTACTGGAGGTTTCAGTCCATACTCAGCTGACTCCAAGACACAGTGGCACATGGCAGAGGGCAACCTTTCAAGGTGGCAGCAAGAGCTGGAGGAGTAGTAGAAACAATGGCTACAGAGAGCAAGTTGGCCTCCCTTACATTGCCTTCAGGCTCTCCGCCCCAGGCTGGGTGTAGCATTCACATCCATAATCCCAGCAGCACTCACACCCACAATCCCAGTAGATCATGAGTTCATCACAAACTCTAGAAGTTTGCCCATGTCTACATGAGGCTTTGGGGAGACAACTAGACACAAACTGTAACAGCTACATAGACTCAGAACACAAAAGGAATAAATTTTTAAAACTATACACTCAGGGCTGCAGAGATAACTGTATACCTGCCATGTCTGGCAATTGCATTTACACAGTAAAAAAAAACTTTTGAAGGGTAGTTTTGAGAGGTGGTCTCAAGCTGCCCTGAACTCGCTCCTGCCTTAGCCCCCTGAGTGAGACTGCAGACACAAGCCTCCACACCGGCAGTCTTCTCTGTTAGCTAGGTTGTGTGGCACACACCTGTACTTCTAGCACTTAGGAGGCTGAGCCCAGTTTAGGTAACTTAGTCAAACCCTATCTCTAAAATGAAAAAAGGAAAAAGGGCCAGCCAAATAACTCAGCAGATTAAAGTGCCTGTAACCCCAGCTCTTGGGCGGCTGTGAATAGGCAGATCACTCTGAGTCTGATCTAGTAGTGAGACCCTAAACATCCTGTAGACCCTGCCCTAAAAATACAAGAAAGAGGGGGAGAGAGAAGGAGGGAAAGAGAGAGGGGCCAGGGAGATAGCTCAGTGGCATAGCACCTTCCTGGAAAGCCCAAGGTCCTGAGTTCAGTTCCTGATTTTAAAATAAAGGCTGCAGTTACAGATCAATGTGAAGGCCCTGGATTCAGTCCCCGCGCACCCCCCCCCCAACACACACACACACAATCACTAAGGATCAGAATGACCCCGAGCCATAATGGAGGATGTTGAGACAGGAAAAGTGTGTGCCCGGGTGCACTGGGGAGTGGGCCTCCCACTTACACTCCCCCATGAGAAGTAATAGTAGCTACACAAAGGTGGGACCCATTCCCCTCCCTTGTTGGGACAGGCCCTGCTAGTGTGACGCAGTGGCCAAAGCAACACCTCTCTCCCCAGAGAAAGGTCCTCAAGCCAGTGCCCTGTGGGGAGAATGCAGTCCTGCAACTCAGGAGGCTGCAGGGACAGGCCCACAGCTGCCAGCCCCCAGCCACCCACACAGGACTGCCACACGGTGCAGGGAAGTACTGGAGCTCCCAGCTGGCTCCACATCAGATATGCTGAGTCCGTGTCTCCGAGCTGAAGAATGAATTCTGAGAACAGTGACGGTTAACAGTAGGACATTTTATTGAGGGAGAGATGGCTCCTAGGGCAGGAGGGGCCCAGGAAAATGGGGCACCAACGAGCCCACTTCTTGAAGGAAGTTTTATAGCACAAAACCATGAGGCATATGCAATTTGGGACACAACTAGGATCACAGTGAAATTGCAAATATAAGCAAGGCATATCACGTATCCATACGACAAATGCCGTCATTGTGTGCATCTAAAATGTACCAATAGGGCCAGCCAGATAGCAGGTTAAAGCACCTGCTCAGGCCGATGCAGGGGCTGGGTTCGATTCCCCACCTGCAGTGCTGGCCCCTCCCCTGGGGCACACTGAGACAGCAGTTGGCACTAACCCAGCCCAGGTAAGAGCCTCAGAGCAGGTTCGTAGTGAGAAGAACGGGCAGTGTCAGGCACTTGAGGGTAGGGCTGCACATGCCAGGTAATAGCACTAACATCACAGCAAGGTGGCCCAGCCTGGCATGCGGGGCAGGTCTGTAGCCCCAGGCTTCTGGAGGCTGAGGCAAGAGGATCTCAAGTTCAAGCCCAGCCTGGGCAACTTGGCAAGATGCAATGTCAAAAAGAAAAGGAAGGGAGGAAGGGAGGGAGGGAGGGAGAAAAGAAAGACCTGAAAAGGCTAAGGATATACAGGCCAGGGAGATGGCTCAGTGCAATAAACACTTCCCTGGCAAGTGCAAGGGCCTGAGTTCAATCCCAGGTTCCACCAAAAAAAATCCAACCAGCAAAGCAGTGTGCCCTCCAAGAGGAGATGGCAGGGGTGAGGGGTAGTCCTCACAAGCCTCAAAGGTCTGCCACTGAGCCACGCACACAACACTGGGAGGCTGAACACAGGCAGATCCAGTCCATGGGTCCAGTCCATGCAGTGAGACTTTGTAGACCCTATAGATCCTTACTTTAAAAAGTACACAACATGGATTAAAATGAAAACTAACCATTCAGGTGCTGCCTGAAGCAGAGAAGCTCCTTCGGGCCAACAGGCTTCCTGCTCGCTCCACACAGGCCCCTTAGCACTGTCACCCTGACAGAGCCTGCTGCAGGCAGCCTTAAGTGCTGCCTAAGGTTTTTTTGTTTTGTTTTTAAAGTAAGCATCTGTAGGGTCTGCAAAGTCTCACTGCACGGACTGGACCCATGGACTGGATCTGCCTGTGTTCAGCCTCCCAAGTGCTGGGATGGCAGGCGCGTGCTGGCGCCCTCCCAGCACCCGGCAGGACACAGCCTGCTGGGATCACGGCTGCTCTGCCTAAGCAAGCTTTAGTCTGCTGAGCTGTTTGGCCGGCCCTTGCCTAAGGCTTTAAAGTTTCAGAGAAACTGGGCCTAGTGGCCCATACCTGTAATCCCAGCACTCAAGAGACTGAGGCAGCCGGGCGTGGTGGCGCATGCCTGTAATCCCAGCACTCAAGAGACTGAGGCAGAAGGGTGGTTGGGAGTTCAAGACCAGCCTGGGCTACAAAGTGAGCTCTGAACTGCATAGTGAGACCCTGTGGACAACAAACAAACAAACTAGTTAATTAATTAATTAAATTGTCTCAGGGAGCAGCAGGGTAGGGACAAGCCAGTGGGACCTTGGCCTCCTGGCCTCAGTCCAGGCTGGGTAGGGCCTGGGCCTCACCGCTGCATGGCCACTGGCGGCAGCAGGGAGCAGGGAGCCCACTCGGGGTGCCTATCAGCCCTTTATAGCCCTCTGTGGTGTATGGCAGGCCTTTAATCTCAGTGCTGTGCAGGCTGAGGCAGGATGCTCACTGTGAGTCCAAGGCCAACAGCAGTGTGCTCTGCATGGGATGAGCTGGGAATTTCACATAACTGAATTCAGACCATGAATCATGAATCAGAAAAGTCTGCTTGGTTTCTGTAGGCATTGTTCTGGTTCTGCGGTGTCTTTTTCATTTCTTTTGTCTTTCTGAGCCAGGGTCTCACTATGCAGCTCAGGCTGACTTTGAGCTCACTTTGTAGCCCAAGCTGGCCTTGAACTCTCAATGATCCTCCTGCCTCAGCCTCCTGAGTGCCAGGATTACAGGCCTGTGCCACTATACCTGGCCTTGTTCTATCTAGAAAGTCACAGTAGGGGAGAAGATATTTAAATCATTTATGTAAAAAAGGTTGTTTATACCAGCAGGTCTCACAAACTGCCCTGTGCTCCTTGATATTCATAAAAAGAACACTGATCAAGGGACTGAGCTTGGTGGCGCAAGCCTGTAATCCCAGCACTTGGGAGGCTGAGGCAGGAGGATTGTTGTGAGTTCAAGACCAGCCTAAGTTACAAAGTGAGCTTAAGGCCAGCCTGAGCTGCATAGTGAGACCCTGTCTCAAGAAAACCAAAAAAAAAAAAAAAAAAAAAAAAAAAAAAAAAAAAAAAAAACACTGATCAGTTCTGGAAAGCAGGGACAGCCACTGAAAAAGCCATAGAAATTGGATGCTCAATAGAACAAGAAAAAAGTTGGCCTCGGCTTACATGGCCCTGGCTCTTGTGGCTCCCATCCGGTTGAAAGTTCCAAAAGTCCTCACCACCACATGCTTCTCTGTGCCTAAAGTGCAGCATAGTTTGTCATCTGTCACCTTGGGAGGGACCAGGGACAGCCAGCTGCTGGCTGCCCCTGCCACCCCCGTGGCCTGGTTTCTGCCACTTGTGGCAAAAAGAAGTTTGGCTGACGAGACTATCTAGTTGACAGCTGGCCGGACCCACCGTGCCACAGCCTCAGGCCCATTCTGGCCTGGCCCCATGGGCAAGTTCTCCGAGGAGGAAGAACTCCTCCTGCTCTTTCCTAGAGAGGCCAGGCCAGATGAGGCCCTGCCACAGCAGTTACCGGAGGGGACAGTTCCACCAGCCCCTGGGCTCCCCAGCCTCCTCACCCTGGAGCCGGCCCCTCACCCTTGGCTCAGATGTCTGGCGTGGCAACCCCCTCCTGCTCCCAGCAGCACTGACCACACAGCCCCAGCCCGGTGACACTGGGCCTGTCCTCCTCCCACCTCAGAGAGAAGTAGGTTTGGAGAGGTTAAATTCTGAAGGACGCTGGGCATGGTGGTTCCCACCTGTAATCCCCGCAACTGGGAGGCTAAGGCAGGATTGTCACAAGTTCCAGGCAGCATAGCAAGACCCTTGTCTCCCCAAAAATGAAATCGTTCTGAAGGACAACCCCCCCCCCGAAGAGAGGGAAGTAAATGTAGGGCCAGGCCCCAAGCCTTTTAATTTAGGTCTTTTCAGCTCACATTTTCAAAACTTGGCTGTTCATGTATCATCCTAATGATTTCTTGCCATAAGCACATATTACTTGTGGTGTTACTAATATTTTTCATTAAATAAGCTCAGGGTTACCTTCCAATAATTAGAAAAAGGAGCGTGGAACTACTGGAATGGGAGGACAGTTCTCTGGCCGTGACTGGGAGGCGTGGGCGGAGTCCAGGAGGAGAGGCACAGCGCTGGTCCCTTCTCAGCTCCAGCTGCAAAGGGCAGGGCTCCGGCTCGCCTGGTCCTTCCTAACCAGCTACAGGGAAGTCAATGTGGTGCTGCCCATGTCCTAGAAGCAACTGAGGGCCTCTCCTCTAGACAGTTGAAAAGGAATCAAAAAGAGAGCAACTTGCACTGAGCTTGGGTCTTGGCTGAGGAGGCCAAGAAGGAGGCTGAGGCAGGAGGACCCAGGAGTTCTAGGACAGCTTGGCCAAAATCCTGAACTGCCCCCCCACCCCAGAAGAAAGAAAAACTCAGCACCATTGCATGTCCTGGGTGGGTGGAAGCCAAACTAGTCACCATGTCACCTAAAATTATCTGAAAACTGACCCTTTGGAAGCATGAACTTGTCACATTAGGAAAATGTTGCCTGCCTGTTGCATGGGGGGAGGGTCTGAAGGCTGGGACACCTGGGAAGAAGCCTGAATTCAAATGGCTTTGCTCTGGGAACCCCATCAGGCACGGGGACAGACAGGGCTGCAGACAGTTGGAGCTCCCAAGGAGAAGGTGGAACCGCACACAGGTGCTGGCCGCAGGAAGCCATGCCTCAGTTTCCCTGATGTGCCGTAGCTTTGGGGCCATCTCCTGGTGACCCCATCACTTTGCAGTCTGTGCCACTCACCCTGCATGGCAGGGCCCTGAGCCCCACGCACTGTCCTGCTGGTACATGGGTGGCGGAAGGCAGGCAGCATCCGGTCCCTGCAGTTGGGGATGGTAGTGGTGGCAGAGTGGACACAGCACCCCAGGGTGCCATGTCTGGGACTGGAACATGACCTGGGCAGAGCCAGCATTGGTAGGGATGCCAGACAGCACATGGAAGATGCCAGAGGAGACTGACACTGGCCTCCCTGCCCACAGGCAGTCCCGGAAAGCGCTAACAGAGGGTGGCCCAGCCGAGGTCCCTGGTGCACGGCAGAGGCCTCTTCCCTACCACGTCAAGCTTGTGCTGCCCTTGAGCCTGAGCCCCGGGATTGTCACCAGTCAGAAGGCTCAGGCAGAGGAGGAGGCAGGGGTCAGTTGTCCCCATGGGCTGTGACTTGGGACAGACATGTGTTCACAGCAAGGGACGTGAGGTGTGTGTCCATCTGCTGACACAAGAGGGAATTTCACCAGAAACCCGGGCAGATGGTGGGTGAGAATTCCTAGGTGTCACCTCAGCAGAGTGAGTGAGGAGGGAGCCTCACCCAGGCGGCTAAGCTGAGTGTGGCCAGGAACCCCCGTGGTCCTACTATCTCGAGCTGGGACCCTGGGGCGAGAAAGATCCCAAGTTTGAGCTCAGCCTCAGCAATTTAGGAAGTTAGCGACTTTTTTTTTTAGACAGAGTCTCACTATGCAGATCAGGCTGAGCTCAAATTCATGGGGCTCTTCCTGCCTCAGCCTCCTGAGTGCTAGAATTACAGGTGTGCGCTACCACACCCCTAGTGATTTTGCCCAAAAAACAAACATTTAAAGAAGGTCTGGAACAGGATAGGTGTGGTGGTGCACACCTGTAATCCCAGCACTCACGAGGCTGAAGCAGGAGGATCATTGTGAGTTTGAGACCAGCCTGGGCTACAAAGTGAGTTCAAGGCTGGCCTGAGCTACATATTGAGACTGTCTCACAAAGCAAGAAAGAAGGAAAGAAAAGAAAAGCCTGGAGGCTCGGTGCAAGGCCCTGGACTCCTGGACTTACCAGAGCACTGGAGGACAGGGGCAGCACAGCACAGAAGACAGGAGCCAGGCGCAGGGCAGGTGCCCGTGCCCGGGCTCTGAGCTGAGGCAGGGAAATCGTGCGCTCAAGCCCAGCCTGGACAGCCGAGCAGTTTGGTAAGGCGGTGTCTCAAACAGAACAGGGCTGGAGGCTGTAGCTCAGTGTGAAAGCCCCCGATGCATCCCAGGGTTGCCAAAAGAAAGAAGAGAAAAAGCAGAATTTTGGGGGAACAGGCCCAGTTCCTGGCTGCTGGGGACTGGCAGCAGGGGTTGTGGCCGCTGTGGGGCGGGGCGGTTACACTGGGCCCGTGGGCTGCAGCTGCACCCGACAACCTGGCCACGGTTGTCCCATCAGCTTGCTCAGAATGAAGCTACATGGAGCCCAACATGCCTGCTTGAGCGTCCGCTGTGACCTGGAACACAGGGTGCCATCCGCGTCCCTGGGTCCCTGAATCCCCAGCAGACAAGCCATCGCGCTGCCACAGGTCCTGCTTGCTTGTCCCACATAGGCCCCAGCCCCCAGAGGTTGGCCCTGATATTCTGGGAAAGACCCCACCGGTGCGCCCGTAAGGAAGTCCTGCGTGTCGTTGCGGCGTTTCTGCTTGTCACCACACTCTGTCCCTTTCTAGAGCCGCATGTGGCTCAGCGGTGAAACAAAACTCTGATTTAAGGGGTTGGCGTGGCTCTGGAAGCTGAGTAGAGACTGGTCCTTTTAACTGAGCCTGCTGAGAAGAGCCCCACAGGCCTGCCCACTCAGGATCCGCGCACTCTGGGCGCTTGCAGCCAAAGGCTGGCAGGTCCAAACCCAGCCTGGACCACCAAGTGACGTAGGAAAACTTGCCTCAAATTTTAAAGAAAAACATTTTAAAAAACCACAAAACCAGATATCAGGCTGCCTGGCGGCCGGGGAGATGGCTCAGTAGAATAAATGCTTCCCTGGCAAGCACAAGGATCTGAGTTCAATCCCCGGTTCTGCCAAAAAGGTGGCGGGTGCCTAAGACAGGTGTCCCTGACTGCTAGCAGGGAATCTTCCCCGCCACCACCAGATCAACACCCAGGAGACTGGGAACTGGATAGTGCCAGCAGTGGGCAGGGCCAGCTCAGGAGGAGAGGGCTTCCCTGCTGCCCGGCAGATCCCACGCAGAAAAGCTCCACCAAAGGATGTGTGGAGCCCGGGCAATAGCACTGTTCTAGCAGAGTGAGGTGAAGAAAGAACTGTACCTTATCCCCATGATAAACGTCATCGTTGTGTGCAGCAAGACTGTATGAATAAAATAAAATAAAAAATCAGAAAAAAGGAGTCAAGTCTAAAGGGCTTCCCACAAAAAGGGAAACAGGAAAATCGTGTACTGCAAAGTAAATCCTACATGAGTGGCCTCACCTGGGAGCACAGGTGCAAGTGACCAGGTAGCCTGAGCCACCTCAGGAGAGGAGCACAAGTCACAGGACAGACAAGGCCACACACCACACTGGGACCCAACACGGGAGACAGGCCACTGCTCAGTGGGAGCTGGGCCACTCAGCAGGACAGAATCACTCTGCACTCTTAGCTTTAGGCACAGGGGCCCAAGGGTGCATAAACTACTGTCTATTCTAGCATCTGAGAGAGCCCAGATGTGGGCTCACTTAGTCACGACAAGAATTCCCAGGACAGGAGCTGGGGGGCTATCAGGTGGGGCAGCAGCCCCAAGATGGAGCCAAAAAGCCCAGCAGCAGCCGGGCGTGGTGGCCTCCAGGGTCCATGGCTGTCAGGACTCCCCAGAGCATGGTCAGGCAGGACATCAGTTCAAGGGCACCGGGGCCCTGTATGCACACTGTCTGAACTCCGTTCCACCCTGTTCCCTAGGTAGAGATTATACTGTTACACAGCTGCCCAAGCTCCCTGCCCCCTCTGTAAACCCAGCACTTGGGGCAGAGGCAGGACTGCCCAAATTCTAGGCCAGCCTGCACCATTTCTTTTTTTTCCCCCCTGGCGGAAGCGGGGGTTGAACTCAGGCCCTTGCACTTGCCAGGCAAGCACTTACTCTACTGAACCATCTCCTTGGCCCCATTGTCTTTATTTTATTTTATTTTTGGTGGAACCGGGGATTGAACTCAGGCCCTTGCACTTGCCAGGGAAGTACTTAATCCACTGAACCATCTTCCCAGCCCCTGTTTTTGTATTTTTGAGATAGGGTTTTACAGTATAGCCCAGATTAGCCCAGAATTCCAGACTGTCCTCCTGCCTCAGCCTCCTATATGCTAGGATTGAAGGCGTGGTCCACCATGCCCACAAGCCAAGTCTTTTTTATCCCTAGTTTTCTTTTCTTTTTAACCAGGGATTGAACTCAGGCCCTTGCTCTTACCAAGGAAACACTTATCCCACTGAGCCATCCTCCCCCCCCCCCAGTTTTCTTTCTTTCTTGTCTTTTTGACATACATAGTGCAGGCTGGTCTTGAACTCACTTTGTAGCCCAGGCTGGCCTTGAATTCAAAGTGATACTCCTGCCTCAGCCTCCCAAGCGCTGGGTTACAATTGTGGAATGATGACCATAACACAGCTAAATTCTTCTTGTCCTCCTGTCCTCTTCTCCTGTCCTTCTCCCTCCTTTTCTTGGAAAAAGAATGGCTTCATCCTGGTCAAGGTAGTGGACATTGTCACCACAGAGGATTTGGAACATTCTGGAAACAGGTGATAA